>CM074951.1:4331396-4357717 GCA_037577455.1 Pangasius macronema
TATACAGTGAGGGTTTTCGATTTGAGACGCAGCTCATGACGACAGTCACGCAGATGCCAGGAAGTGTTAAAGAGAAACATGAGATTCAAACTCATGAGATTGTTTAATGCTGTGCATGAAATCTCTAAAAATTACAGTTCAGCTTGGAAACCAGGGAAAAAAACAGGGATGCTTTGTCTCTGACATGCCATCTAGTGGACATCGCTTTTAATCCTCCAGATGTTCATACGCAAGGGAGTGTGTAAACAACATGAGGTTTCAGCTGCGTGCGTGCACGTACAAGTGGTGACACGTGACGTATACGCGCACCGCTGGATAGCCGCTAATCCTGTAAATAAGTGTAGAAAGTGTTTTCCGACGAATCTGCAAGGAACAAATCACACTGAAGGATGTTGAAGGACGGTCTGAAAATGTTCGAAATATATGCACGTTTCTGGTTAAATGGAGTATTTGGTGTTATTTATACCCTATTAGAAGCGTAGGAGAAGAACATTACATTCTAACAAAAGATAAAATAAAAATAAAGATAAAATAGTGTTTAATCCATGCTAGCTAGTGCACTCATCTTGTTTCACGTTTGTGAACTTCTCTATTTTGTGTCTATAAAATGTCACTTAGATATCTACAGTATTTAATTGGCAATATTTGCGAAGAAAAAAAAATCGTGTGTTTTTCCACCAATGCTGAAATTACTTTCTCTCTCTCTCTCTCTCTCTCTCTCTCTCTCTCTCTCGCTCTCGCTCTCTCTCTCACGCTCTCTCTCGCTCTCTCTCTCTCTCCTGATCAGTCTGTTTCCACCCCCCCTTTCCTTATTTTGTCTCCTGCTCTCTGTCCATTTCTCTCTGAGCCTCCCCTCCCCCCACCATTTTTTTTGTCCTACTTTGCTATCCATACTTTCTCTCTCTCTTTTTTTTTCCACCACTGGTCATTTTCTCGCCCTCCACACTCTCTACACGTTATGCATAGGACGCAATAAATCGTGCATAATTACGTGCAACTTGAATGAATCCGTATATAAGACAGACATATAGTCTTATATCTCTGTGAGCCAGAGTCAGTGTTCCAGCGCAACATGCTGAGTCTCAGGGAAAGAAGTGTGTTCCCGTGCAGTGTGTTTGCCCTTGATATGAGCTCATTATTGTTGGAGGGGTTTAAATCGTATCTTCACCTTGTTTGGGGATGATGGGATGGAAGTTTGCTCGCATGATGTAACGCCGCTGCAACAGTCCCGCGTTAAACCTCCTGCTGATAAAAGACTAACAACGGCGACTAGAGGAAATATGAAATGCTCTGATCACAAAGATGCACTGATCCAAAACTCATACCGGGTATTGGGGACCAATATTTTCGCTAATCTGCTAATCGTTAGCTTGTAGAGTATCAGATGAGTAGCGATATAAAGCGATATCCATGTTCGGTGCATGTCTACCACTCATTACTACCAGAGCGACTCCACAGTCGGATGCCATTTGTGTAACACACGTGTCCTTCACAATGTGCATGTTTCAGATAAGTTATGAAAAATGTACATTTTAGTGTCCCACAATATAAACCGATTCATGCCTATGAACTTTTTGGAATGCTCCTCAAGTCACACAATGTTCAACAGGAAGTTGCATCATTTGAATTTCCTGAAGATCATAGGAAGAAGTAAATTAGGTAATGTGCTAATTATGCCATGAATATAGATGCTAGTTAACAGATGTATGGAAATCACCTACTAAGACAGGTTATAGCAAGGTTATGAACGGGGTATTACTTAATAACACAGTTTTGGAACATTATATTATATTATGGTGATTGATATATTACATATTAACACACATTACTATGAAATGTTCACCTGTTGTTTATGTACCAGGATGCTAGGTTTGTGTATATGTATTGACAATGATAGAGTGATAGAGAGATGATTGACAGGAGGAGGAGTTCTGTTTCAGCTGCGGTCCAGCTCTGTTGGATACACACCACTCTCACATGAGTGACAGGACCAGTCTCAGTGCAACAATATTGTGTGTGTGTGTGTGTGTGTGTGTGTGTGTGTGTGTGTGTGTGTGTAGGGGGGGAGGCAACAGGAAGAAAGAACAGCTGTGGGAAGGGATGATAAAAAGGACCTGTTTCTGTGTTTCCTGCTTTTCTCATATTCTCTCTTTTCTCTCTCTTCCCCCAATCTTGCTTTCTCTCATCTCTCAAAACCCTCTGTCTTGACAATGAAGTGTGTGTGTGTGTGTGTGTGTGTGTGTGTAAAACTTAGACTCTCAGATTCCTTTAGAAGTTGTAATTGAACTTGAAATATCTAAATTTATTTATTTTCAAATATTTAGTGTTCACATCCATTTCAATATCAATAATTAGCGGTTTTTAATTCTAAAACTGAAAAATAATTTAGAAATAAGTAACTTATAAGTAAGTGTGTGTGTGTGTGTGTGTGTATGTGTGTGTGTGTGTGTGTGTGAGTGATGACGGGTTGTGAAGTCCAATGTGCAGAGAAGCTTCCAGAAAGTCAACAAGGTGCATGCAGCCATCTTATTAATAATGGATATAGGAAACGCCCATCTCATGCATAATAAACAAGGGACACACCCATCTTATGTATAATTAATGATGGACACACCCTCTACACTACAAACTGAGCAAGACACATATATAGTGGAAGTAGCTTTGTAGATAAATCATGCAGTACCTTATATACTGTAGTGTGTGTGTGTGTGTGTGTGTGTGTGTGTGTGTGTGTGTGCGCGTGCACTTCAGTACTTCAGTACTTCAGTACAGTACCGTGCATGCATACACTTTTCCTTTATTAAAACTTTGTCTCTTGCTGCTGAGTCCCCTTCATCTGTCTCTCCTCCCTGAGCGAGTGTCCTCCTCACCTGTCTCTCCTCCCTGATGCTGCATCCCCTTCATCTGTCTGTCCTCCCTGAGCGAGTGTCCTCTGCCTGTCTCTCCTCCTTAACCCAGTGTCCTCCTCACCTGTCTGTCCTCCCTGATGCTGCATCCCTTTCATCTGTCTGTCGTCCCTGACCCATTATCCTCTTCATTTGTCTCTCCTCCCTGACCCAGTGTCCTTTTTATCTGTCTCTCCTCCCTGACCCAGTGTCCTTTTCATCTGTCTCTATTCCCTGTCCCAGTGTCCTCTGCCTGTCCCTTCTCCTTAACCCAGTGTCCTCCTCATCTGTCTCTCCTCCCTGATACAGCGTCCCTTTCATCTGTCCCTGACCCATTATCCTCTTCATTTGTCTCTCCTCCCTGACATAGTGTCCTCCGTCTGTCTCTCCTGCCTGACCCACTGTCCTTTTCATCTGTCTTTCCTTCCTGACGTAGTGTCCACTGTCTCTCTGTCCTCCCTGACCCATTATCCTCTTCATTTGTCTCTCCTTCCTGACCCAGTGTCCTCTTCATCTGTCACTCCTCCCTGACCCAGTCTTCTCTGTCTGTCTCTCCTCCCTGATCTGGTGTCCTCTACCTGTCTCGCCTCCCTGACCCAGTGTCCTCTTCATCTGTCTCTCTTCCCCGACTCAGTGTCCTCTCCAATTGTCTCTCCTCCCTGAATTGGTGTTCTGTATATCTGTCTGTCTTTCTGTCTTTGGGTGGCATCTCCATCTGTCTCTCCTTCTTGACCCCCATTGTTCTCTTTATCTGTCTCTCACCCTTACCCAGTGTCCTCTACACCTGTTTTTCTTCCTGTATCTGTGTATCTTTACCATGTGTCTGTTCTTCCTGTCTGTCTTTGTCCTCTCCACCCATCTTTGCTCCCTGTCTCTGTGTGTTCTCTCCACCTGTCTTTCTTCCTGTCTCTCTGTGTTCTCTCCACTTGTCTTTCTCCTGTCTCTGTGTTCACTCCACCTGTCTTTCCTCCTTGTCTCCATGTCCTTTACACCTCTCTCTCCCTTAAACCTGTTCCAGTGTCCTTCCCACCTGTCTTTCCTACCTGTCTCTGTTTGTCCTCTCCGCCTGGCTTTCATTTATTTCTTCCCATCCCTGTGTGTCCTCACCTCCTGTCATTCCTCCCTGTCTCACTGCATCCTCTCTACCTGTCTTTCCTCCCTGTCCCTGTGTCCCTGTGTGTCCTCTCCCTCATCTCTCTCTCTCTCTCTCTCTCTCTCTCTCTCTCTCTCTCACTTACTCTCTGTGGTTTTCTCTTGCCCTCTAATGATCACTTCCTCTCTGTCTCTAATGACCCTTTTTCTCTCCCTGCCCCCCCCTCTCTTATCCTTCCCTCTCTCTTTCTCACCCTTTAATAATCATTTCCTTTCTATCTTGTGTCTGTCTTTTTCTGTGTTTTCTTCTCGCTCTTATCCAGTACTTCTTGGTATCCAATCCTTCTTTTTCTCTGTCTCGCTCTCCCCATCTGTTCTTTCTTACTCTTTCTCTGTTACTATCCTTTGTTGTCAGCTTATATATATTTTCTCTTTATCTGTTGCTCTCTTCATCTGTTCTCATTTGTTCCTCTGCTTGTTTTGTTCTCTCGTTCTCTGTCATCAGGTAGTTACTGTAATTTAATATTATTTATTATTTATTTACAGCATTCGTCTTTACACCAATGACACAATGTACTGTTTTTTCCCAGTTTCTCACTAATTCACTTATCTGCCAATTCTCACTAACTAGCTTTCCTCTAACACGTGACAGCTACAGGGGAAGGTGAACGCTAACACGTGCTTGCTACAAGACACGTGAAGTCAGCCACCACACCTTTTCAAACTGCTACGTCCCAGGTTAGCATAACACACTCGGAAGAAAGCGCTATCTGCTCTCCTCCGCATGACCTCACAGATGCCAGGGATTGGCTAGCGTCTCTGTGATTGACAGGGGAGAAAGTAATGGCTTCCCTCCCACCCATACAGCATAGATAAATTTGTTCTCTTGACTCCTGGGCACGTACGACTGAGTCATCGTTGCGATTTGAACTCGCGATCACCCAACAATAGAGCAATAAATAACTTAAGACTGTAACATGATAGTGAAAATTTGGCTGCTGTTCGAATTACTTCGCTTCTCCTTTCAGGGTGATGATTTATATTTTCTCACATTTTCTCACATTTTTTACTGAAATGCACTCGGTTAGAAAGTGCAGCTCTGTTTCCTCCATAGCAGCCAGGAAGTGCAGAAAGTGCAGCTCTGTTTCCTCCATAGCACATTTAAGATATCCTTCTCTCTCTCTCTCTCTCTCTCTCTGCTTTTGTCTGTTTCTGTAACTCTCTCATCCCCTCCTATATATCTCTTGGCTTCTTTCTCTTGCTCTCTAATGATCCCTTTCTCTATTTCTAATGTTCCCTCTTTCTTTTTCTCTCTGATTCTTTCTCATTCTCATTTTCTCTTCCTCTCCCCTCTCTTTCTCTCTCTCTCTCTCTAATGTTCCCTTCGGTCTCTAATGTTTTGTTTTTTTTTCCTTTCTGTCTCTCACTCTGTTTTGTTTTGTTTTTTTTCTGTTTTCCTCTCCATCATGCTCTCCTAATGTTCTCCTTCTCTCTCCATTACTATCATTCTCTCCCTGTCTTTTTGTTTTTCTGTCCCACTCGCTCCATCTGTTCTTTCATTTTCTCTCTTTCCGTCTCTCACCCTTTCTTTCTTCCCTCTTTCTCGATGTCTCTCGACTTCTTCCTCTTTCTCTCTAATGATCTCTTGCTCCATTTCTAATTCCCCCTTTCTCTCTCTCTCATTCTCACCCTCGATCTTATTTTCTTTCCCTCTAATGATCACTTCTTTTCTGTCTCTAATGTACCTTTCCTTCTCTGTCTGAAAGCCTCTCTCTCTCTCTCTCTCTCTCTCACTCTATCTCTAATGATCCTTTCTCTATTTATGTCTCTTTGTTTTTCTATCCTTCTCTCTTTCTCTTTGTGGTGAGGTGCTGTCCCCTAGCATCAGTTGTGTGTGTGTGTGTGTGTGTGTGTGTGTGTGTGTGTGTGTGAGTGAGAGGTTATCTAAACTGACCCAGCAGGAACCCTTCTCTCGTCACTCCTAATTCACTCAGGAGGAATAAAGGAGGTGCGCCGAGCGGGGACTGAATTGATCGCAGCACAAAGGGAGGAATTACCTGAGTGTGTGAGACTTCACTTGAACGAGGCCATATCAATAAACATCAGGGAGCGTCCCGCAGTGAGGTGCGGCTGATTTTAGCGTGCGTACACTAGCATGACAGCGGGATACTTAAGCTCTCAGCGACACACACACACACAGAGTTAATGTTCCAAACATGATCTGATCACATCACACTGAGGGATACAAGTGTGTGGGGAGGAGTGTGTGTGTTTAAAAAGCTGGTAATGGTAGAATGAACAACAGACTGCTTATATATATATATTTTTTTTTTTAAGAAACATGATATGGTCTTCTGCTGTTGTAGCCCATCTGCCTCAGATTTGAGGTGATACATATTCTGAGATGCTTTTATGCTCACCACGGATGTAAAGAGTGGTTATTTGAGTTACCGTAGTCTTCCTGTCAGCTCGAACCAGTCTCCTCTGACTGTCACTCAGTCCCAGGGAATCACTGAGATCACTGAGATCATGTTTTCTCCCCATTCTGATGTTTGATGTGCACATTAACTGAAACTCTTAATCTTTTGATTGTAGAAATGTCTGAAAATATCGTGAAATGATTCTTGTCGTCATATCACCCACCTCTACTTTCACAGCTCACCTGTATGATTACTTCTAATTGACTAAAGAAGCGAAAAATGGTGATCATGAGTAAAGTTGGGAAGTGTGCATCCTTCATATTAGCTGTGTAAAATGTGCTAGCGTTCGCTAGCTGATGGAATGGAGACAGCAGACATGCGTTTGTCCTGAAGTGGACACACTGATGGCATTTGCTCTTCAGTGTGCGCATCACCCCACGGGCATCGAGGGAGAGTGGGGAGAGAGCGACCGTCTCCTGAATTATGGATGGGGTGAAGGGGCGGTGGACCCATGGGAAACACACGCACACACACACACACACACACACACACACACACACACACACACACACCACGAGTCTTTCACAGTCAAACAGTCTGACAAAAACTCACAAAGCAAATCACATAACCTATTAGTGAATACACAACATCACACACACACACACACACACACACACACACACACACACACACATGTACACACAGGCAGAGAGTGTGAGTGTGTGTGTGTGTGTGTGAGGCGATGGTGTGAAGCGAGGCGTGTGAGAGGTGGCTGCGTGTCAGTGAGGCTCGGCTCGGTCTCTCTCTTTCTCAGCTTGTCTTTAGGGATTAACATTGGAGAGAGCGGGAGCGAGAGAGAGGGAGAGAAAATAATCTATCACACTAACCACTTCACTCTCAACCCTTTCTCTCTCTTTCTCTCTCTGTATTTCTGTCTTTCACGCTGCATCTCTGTATGTATCTCTCCCAGTGTCTCGCTCTGTCTCTCAGTATCTCTCTGTCTTTCTCTCTCTGTGCCTCTCTCTTTATTGTCATAAATAAATAAATCAATAAAGTTGTCTTTAAAATCACACAGAGATTATAATTTGTTTTTCTGAAATATGTATATTTATTTTAAATATCTGTAATATTTAAAATTGTCTCAATGCCAATGTTGTTTATTTTCTTTTGCATTTTTTTTCTTCTTTTATGGATGGATGCAAAAATGTATATTATCAGTTTTTATTAATCGAATAAATATTTTGTTTACTTTGCCTAATGAGTTTTAATTATAAATACAAGTAACCAGATGAGCAAGGATCTCTGTGGTGTGTGTGTGTGTGTGTGTGTGTGTGTGTGTGTGTGTGTGTGTGTGTGTGTGTGTGTGTGTGTGTGTGNCAACCACAAAACACACACACACACACACACACACACACACACACACACACACACACACACACACACACACACACACATGCTCACACCCTCAGCAAACTTTTCCCTCACCAACAATAACACTGAGAAAAAAATTCAAGACTTTGCAGGAGTGAATGAATTCTCCTTCACTTTATTGGCTGTATGTCATTGTTAGATGTTTTGGTTTTGCTTTTCTTCTATTATCCATATGTTTACTGTCAGATTTCTGATATGAATTCCGTATGCAGAATGTTCACACAGCACCCTCACACACACCACCATTTCATCCTGTCTCCCCTATCAATTATTTTCACTTCGCACCAAGTAGTTTGACTTCACAGAGCTGTGTGCTTTGACAAAAAGTTTGTGAAAAACAGATAGAGAGAGAGAGGGAGAGAGGTGGGGGAGGAGTGGAGAGGGTGAGGGAGAGAAAGAAAGAGAGATTGAATTAAAGTTTTATGACTGATGAATATTTCATATACTGGGTTCTGAATTCCACAATCTAGTGTTTGTTTGTGTGTGAATTTCAGTGTGTGTGTGTGTGTGTGTGTGTGTGCGAGAGAGAGAGTGAGAGAGAGAATGATTGTTTGTGCTTGTAAAAATGTAGCGTATGTTAGCCCAAAACCCAAGCAAGAGCATTTTTTACCTCACAAGTTTGAGCTCTAAAATATGTGTCAGAAATTTATTTTTAAATTAATTTGTAACTGACATTTGCAAGAAAACACCAAAGAGGTTGTCTGTTTCTATAAAAACATGACAAAAACGACGTACAAGGCTATAAACACTCCTCTTGTGTGTATCAGCTCATTCAGAGTGAGTTAGCATCGCATGACAGGCTTGTTTCAGTTCGCTAGTAATAACAATAAATATGCTAACCATGAGTCAGCATTATATGCTAGCTATTATAACAGATTACCTCAGTGTAGTGAGAAAAGACACTGAGATTAAAGCAACACTTCAGTGTTTTAGCCTAATCGCTCTCTACTGTGTGTGTAGCGTGTGTGATTAGCATAGACAAGGGTTTTAACACGTTTCCCTGTATTGAGGAAAGAACAAAAACTGTTGACTCAAAACTGACTGTTAATACAAGTCTAAGACCAGTTGTTGGATTCAGGTCATTTAAATGTTAAAAATATGCATCTTCATGTTCAGAACTGCTAAATTTTTATTTACAACTCAAAAAGTTCACAACTACAGCTTCAAGTTTAACAATAAAAGTGTCAGGATGAGACAGATTTTACCAAAGAGAGAAAATTTTACCAAAGCTTTTCTTCTGCATTTTATTAAAAAAATTCACCATTCACCCATCCATCCATTCATCCATCCATCCATCCATCCATCCATCTACTGCCTGTGAGTGTTCATCCATCCAGTCATCATTCATCTATCCATCCATCATCCATCCATTATCCCCTGTCCATCTGTCCATTATGTATCCATAGTCTATCCATCCATGCATCTATCCCTCCATTCATTCAGCCATCCATTCAGCCATCCATTGTCTGTCTATCAACATTCATCCATCAGGTATCCATAATCTAACTGCCCATCCATCCATTCATCCATTCATCTATCCATCCATCCATTTATGCTCTATCATTGCTCATCCATCAATCCTTCCATCCATCCATTGTCATTGTTTGTCTAACTATCCACTGTCTGTCATTGTCCGTTCATCCGTCTGTCTGTGATTGTTCATTCGTCATCATCCATTAATTCATTATCAGTCTGTCCATCCATCCATTTGTCCATCTATCTATCCACCCATCCATGTAGCCAGCCAGCCAGCCATCAGTTTGTTACCATCCATCTATCTAACCATGCATCATCCATTCATAATCCATTTGTCATCATCTATCTAATCATCGCCCCGTTCGTCTGTCAATCAATCCATCAATCCATCCATCCAATTATAATATAACCAAAGCATGAAGAACGTATTACAATTATTATTATTAATCCTCATTATTATTAATATTATCACACCATTTTATATTAGCACTTCTTATCAATTGTAAGCCAGCTAAAGCCAGATGTCATTGCTATTTTGTTTAGAAGTGAGAAGGGGTGTACTTAGCTATGGAGGAGCTGTAAATACTGAGGAGAGGAGAAATCAGTTCATCTCAACTCAAGTAATATTCAATATAACTTGCATATTAAGCAGAAAGACCTCACATATTGCAGTGGTAGCTCAGTGGTTAAGGCAGTGGACTACTGATCAGAAGGTCATGAGTTGAGCAAGGCCCTTAACCCTCAACTGCTCAGTTGTATTAAAAAAAAAAGTAGGCACAGTAGGAATAAATGCATAAACCATAAACGAGCATGTGATGAGTTTGACAGAGTTTGACTGTCTGAAGTCTGGAGCCCATGTTCTCAAAACTCAAATTCTGAGTTTCCTCCCTGGAGATGCTTTGCCAGGTCTTCACTGNAATATTCCATTTCTTTGCCTTCAAAAAGTCTTGAGTTGCTTTCGCAGTATGTTTAGGGTCATTATCCACCTGCACTGAGAAGCGGCATCCTATCAGTTTTTTAGCATTTGGCTGAATGTGAGCAGAGAGTAGAGCCCATATTTTTATAGCCATATTTTTGTGGAACCTCTTAAAATGAAGCTGAAAGTCTACACTTTGATCACATCTTGATTGTTTAATTTCAAATCCATTGTGGATGGATAAAGCCAAAATCACAAAAACTCTGTCACTGTCCAAATACTTCCGGACCTGACTGTGTGTGTGTGTGTGTGTATGTGTGTGTGTGTGTGTGTTACATAATAATGAATCACTGAGTGTTTATAATGAAAAGGTATCAAAGGTGGTTTTGTTTTTGTGTTAAAATGCTGACATTTTAAGACGCCCCTCTTAAAATGAGTCTGGCTCATTTTATTTCCATCACTGTGCGTTTTTCAGTAAATCACTAAAGAATCCAGGCATTCTTTTTATTTATTTATTTATTTATTTATTTTCATTTTTTATTCTCTTCCATTTGTTCCATCTGGGTTTTTTCCTCTCTGCTTCTCTGCTAAAACTAAAGAGGAGACTAAAAGTTGTTTATATTGGTGAGGCGAGCGGGTCAAGGTTGGCCAGGCCTCCACTAACACGAATGGAAAAAGCTGTGTGTGTGTGTGTGTGTGTGTGTGTGTGTCTGTGTCTGTGAGTTTAGATGCATATTTAACTCTTTCCTCACCAGCGAGTCTAACAGAACAAGTAGTTCACGAAGCAGAATTCTCGCAAGTTCAGATATGTCTTTAAAGGAATTCTCCACTCTGAACGAATTGCATATTAATCTTCATAATTAAAATCCGATCTTCCGATCTTCAGTGTATTTAGATCTCTTGCTCTTTTGACCATTATCATTCATGTTTGAGAATGTAGAAGATCTTTCTCTAATTAAGCGCCATAGTCCCTGCGCAAGCAACGTTCCCTGTGACGTCAGCATGAAACACAACCACTAACATCAGGCAACAAATCAGCACCGCAATCTCTAGACACATCACAAATATTTCTAATATGAACATATTTACTCTGTTTTTCCTTTAAACATTTGTTTGCTCAGTAAAAACTTAACCAAACCAAATTCCACCGTTATATCGCAATATATTTTAGAACCAATTATCAGCTCACTTGTAATATTTAAATATTTAACATTACAAATGATGTGCGATATTCATATGATTCCAGAAGATACCTTAGAATTTATGTCACTGCAATGCAACAAGCCTCACTTTCTTAGTTTCATGCTTCTGTTTACACTTTTCTGGCCCTGAAATTAGCTCCGCTCCGAGGATTCAGAGCTTCTCAGCTTTGCATCTCTTCACTAAAAGGCAACTCATGAGGTCATGTGGTCATTTGAGGTCAAAGAGAAGACTTGTCAATGTTTATATTGCATTTTTAGCCAAAGGCAGCAGATGGCTGTAATCATCACAAACTGCTGCTTTAATTTCCTTTAAATGAAACTTGCCCATTGAACTTCATTTTAATCTTAAACCCCAATTTTTAATTTAAACCCCAATTTTTTAGTGTGTGTGAGCTGAGGTCATTAGTGGCAACACATGGTCATTATACAAATACGCATTTACCACATATTGATTGTGGGCCGTACAATAAATCACAAAAATACACAATATTGATGAAACATTTTTAATAACATTTTGGTAAAGGTTCCACAAACTGAGCTGAAAATTATTAGCAGTAGTAATACTAGTAGGAGGAGTATTAAATAGTTATATATTTAAATACGAATATTTTTTAAATGCTTTTTCATAATTACTGTTCATCCCATCAATAGGAAATGCAAATGAGTTTTATATAAAATTACCTAACTGCAAATTCATAACAATTTGCCTTGACTTGTATCACAATGCTGAAATGAAGGCCAGAATTAGAAATAGCCCTACTGGAATTTTATGGATTTAATGCTTCTGTTGGGCTTTTGCTTGGTGAAATCCCATGAGACGGGATGAGAAAGCGCAGGATTTCGCAGGATCTCGGTTCTGCTGAGAGAAGCATTGTGCCCTGTTTGAACTGATAGATAATCATCGGTGTCTGTTTAAAATTCAGTGTTTACTCCTGACCACAGTCCTGCTGGAGGACAAGCAGCATCTAGTCACACTGATCTGCCTTTGTGTGTGTGTGTGTGTGTGTGTGTGTGTGTGTGCGTGTGTGTGTGCGTGTGTGTGCGTGTGTGTGTGTGTTAGTCCCCGGAGAGTTAATTACTGATGAGGACGGGCAGGACGCAAGCTTTTCTTTGTTTTTCTCTCTTTCTTTTCTCATCTGTGATTGTACGCGCTTTGCTCAAAGCAGAAACTATGAATGCTCGTATGAAAGAAAAATAAAACTTTAAAGTAGAAAAAAACTGTTTTGAAGACTACAAAATGCTTTCAATGTTGAATCAAAAGTCGTGGTGGTTTCAAAAAAAAAAAGGTATAGAAGTGCATACAGTTTTACTCTCATTAAGAAATCCAGATTATATGAATATGCAAATTCAAAACGTTTGCTACTCTAAGCTCCACCCACTTCTTTGTGTCACATGGTTTAAACGTGCATATTATTGGTTTTTTTGGGGGTTTTTTTTACACTTTTTGAGACAATAAAACTTGCATGTTGACCCTAATGCCAATTTTCTTACAAGATTTTCAGAGTCTTAACATTTTAAATGCGGCACACCTGCTGCAGTGACCGTTTTTGAAAGAATTTAATAATAAAAATGATAAAATGATGTTATGGTAATTCATATATCATTAGGAGCGATCCTCAAAAACTCAAGAAAACTCAAGAAAAAATATATATGTCCTGCAAAATTGTGAAATATAAAGAAGTCATACTACTTAGAAAAAAAAATTGAATACTGCCTAAATATTTTATAAAATAAAAAGTTTATAATTACTATATTCAAATTTAATGAACATATTTATTTACTACATAAGTATTTCATTAACATTTAAACAAACGTGAAATTGTACATGCTAGCTTGCTTTGTTGGTAAAAAAAATAAATAAATAAAAGATGAAATGATGATGTGATTCATGTCCCACGGTGTTTTATTCCTCTTATACCACAGCACTTTACCACCGATTATAATTTTTATTAATTTAAGAAAGACACGTACTTTTTATCTACCCCTACGCAGCGTGTCATGTGACCAAGGAACAACGTGCGAAGTCCTCTGGGTTGAAAAAGCACTGAAACTGGAGACTCCTTTACAAAATTACGAAACATTAAATAACCAATCTCCTTATAGAAAAATTATGCTTTTCTCATTTGAATAGTTTTTATACAATTTTTATATATATATTTAGTTTTGTATAGTCCGCTAGACAAGACCCTGTGAATGAGCTGTTACTATAGAAACGATAACGCATCAGAACGAGTGCATTGATTTACGTGACCTGTTATTTGAAAGACATTTTCTGACCAATAAGATTCGAGAATTCATCAGCGCTGTGGTATAACTTTACTTTAGTCATTCTGAAGCTTGTGGTTTGTTCGTTTTCTAGTGCTATACAAGAAATGCTAGTTTTTGGGGTTTTTTTCCCACAATGCCATGCTGTTATATGTTCACTCCTGGTGTGGAGGTAAAAATTCATATTCAAAAGGAATTGAATAAGAAATCATGTAATTTAAAAGCCAGACTCATTTTTTTTCCCCCCCATGATCTGAGATATTTCATGGTTCTTTCATCACCGTTATAAATAACGGCGGGTTTATGAGGTAAACTGGAGACTGGGTGCAGGAGCGCCTCCATTTCACACCCTGCTCCAGTCTGCTCTGTCTTCCCAGCATGCATTGCACTGCAGAACACTGCATCGGCTGCATAATCACACCAAAGTGCGGCCAGCTTCCTCCAGCTTACACTGCCCCCCTCCTCCCCCCTTCTCTCGTTTGTGTGTGTGTGTGTGTGTGTGTGTGTGTGTGTGTGTGTGTGTGTGTGTGTGTGTGCGTGTGTGTGTGTGTTGCTTCACTGTTTATTTGCACACTCAGTACCATTAGTTTTATCTTTTGTCTCTACTCATCTCAGTTCTTTCTGTTTCTGTCTGTCATTCTCCCTCCTTCTGGCTGTCTCTCTATTTCTGTCTCTCTCCCCCTCTAATATGGCTTTCCAGCTGTCTCTCTCTCTCTCTCTCTCTCTCTCTCTTTCTGTTTGTATCTGTCTCTCCTTGTCATTCTCTGTCTTTCTCTTTTTCTGCCTGCCTTTCTCTTTTTCCTTTATCAACCCTCATTCTCTCTGCCATTCTCTCTCTCTCTCTCTCTCTCTCTCTCTCTCTCTCTCTCAGATCTTCTCTGTCAGTCTTTCTCTCTCTTGTTCTATCTTTCACCCCCTAAATCCTCTCATGTCTGTCTTCCTGTGTCTGTCGGTCTCTCTGATTGTTTGTCTGACTTCCTATTTGTTAACTATTTGTTTTTTTCTGTCTTTCTGCCTTTTTCATCCCTTTTTTCCTCTGTCCCAGGCAGTCTGCTGTCCTCTCTCTCTCTCTCTCTCTCTCTCTCTCTCTCTCTCTCTCTCTCTCTCTCTCTCTCCACACACACACCCACGCCACTCTGAGCTGAATACCTCACTCTCATCTTTTTGTCTNCACACACACTCTCTCTCTCTCTCTCTCTCTCTCTCTCTCTCTCTCTCTCTCTCTCTCTCTCTCTCTCTCTCTCTCTCCACACACACACCCTCGCCACTCTGAGCTGAATTCCTCACTCTCATCTTTTTGGCTGTGAGTGTTGGCATCCTTCCTGAGGCCCACGCACTGCGTGAATTAATGCGTCTAATTAACACCACGTTAATTATTTGTAAATTGCGTGTTTGGGTACACATTACTTGAGAAGCATATGTTGTGCAGCGTGTTAGCCGAAACAAGCGGGAGCGTAATGCCATCTCTGGAGTGCGGCGCTGTGTGATGGGCCAATCAGTGCGCAGACCCTCAAACATGGCCAAGTGAGAGAGAGAGAGAGAGAGAGAGAGAGAGAGAGAGAGAGAGAGACTAAAAAACATACACACTGAATAAAGAGGCTCTCTGACATGATTGTGGTGCTGTCTGATCATGACAGGAGTTGGAGGATTGAAAACTTTATTCTGAAGTGCTGAGGATGGACAGATCCTGGGGTGGAGAGCAGATGGACAAACTGTACCAGGGTTTTCACTTCTACTGAGTCATTTCTGTCCTTCGTTATATATCTCTATTCAGGTGTGTTAGGGATTCAGGTGTGTTAGGGATTCAGGTGTGTTAGGGATTCAGGTGTGTTAGGGATTCAGGTGTGTTAGGGATTCAGGTAAGTATTGATTCAGGGGTTAGTGATTCAGATTTACGTGATTCAGGTGTGTTAGTCATTCAGCTGTTAGCGATTCAGGTGTATTTTTGATTCAGATTTATGTGATTCAGATGTTAGGGATTCAGGTGTGTTAGGGATTCAGATGTTAGGGATTCAGGTGTGTTAGGGATTCAGATGTTAGGGATTCAGGTGTGTTAGGGATTCAGGTAGGTATTGATTCAGGTGTTAGGGATTCAGGTGTGTTAGGGATTCAGGTAAGTATTGATTCAGGTGTTAGTGATTCGGATTTACGTGATTCAGGTGTGTTAGTGATTCAGCTGTTAGCGATTCAGGTGTATTTTTGATTCAGGTTTTAGTGGTTCAGATGTCAGTGTTTCAGGTGTGTTAAGGATTGAGGTGTGTTAGAGATTCAGGTGTGTTACTGATTCAGGTGTTAGTGATTCAGATTTACGTGATTCAGATGTTAGGGATTCAGGTGTGTTACTGATTCAGGTGTTAGCGATTGAGGTGTAATTTTGATTCAGGTTTTAGTGATTCAGATTTATGTGATTCAGATGTTGGTGATTCAGATGTCAGTGATTTAGATGTGTTAGTGATTCAGATGCTAGTGATTCAGGTGTGTTAAGGATTGAGGTGTGTTAGAGATTCAGGTGTGTTATTGATTCAGATGTTAGTGATTCAGATGTTAGTGGTTTAGATGTGTTAGTGATTCAGATGCTAGTGATTCAGGTGTGTTAAGGATTGAGGTGTGTTAGAGATTCAGGTGTGTTATTGATTCAGGTGTGTTAATGATTCAGTTGTTAGTGGTTCAGAGGTGTTACTGAATCAGGCGTGTTAGTGATTCAGGTGTGTAAGTAATTCAGGTGTTAGATTTGCAGGTGTCTTAGAGATCCTGGGGGGTTAGTGATTCAGGCATTAGGGATTAGTGTTAGTGATTAGTGTTAGGTGTCTTAGTGATTCAGATGTTTTAGTGATTCAGGTGTCTTAGTAATGTTTCCTGTTTGTTACATCCTGCCTTTTGTCACAAATAAAATTGAATTGTGTTGATTAGGGGCATTTAGGGGTATTTGTGTTTGTACCTTTGTACCTATTTGACAGAAGTTGATATGAGATCATTTAATTTGAACTTCTTTGTGTGTTTTCCCAAATGCGAGCCTAAATATGTATCGGGTTGGATGTAGAGTATGTAAAAAGAATCAACAACAGCAAAAGACAGCGTGTCTGGTGTGAACGTGCTGCATTTATGTGGCGAAATGACAAATTACAAGTGACCGTTTTACTTGTTGGCACTGAGTTGTGTTTGTGTGTTCTTTCACTGTAATTACAAAATGTAGCAATTTCCACTTGCTTATTGAAAGGAAGTGTGTTTTCCACTCAGTACGCTTTGTGTTAGTTTGAGCAGATTTTAGTTTATTGGATGGTGTGTCCTGTTTGATTATAGGCTTTTCAACTGAAAGTTTTCATTCAGATTCCTTAAAATGGGCATTCATCCTCACTGGTGTGTGTGTGGGTAAGAAAAAGGTCCCCATGCCACAGAGCTGCTGGAGAACCCAAACAGGCCATCGGGGGTTCTGTTCTCTCTCTCTCTCTCTCTCTCTCTCTCTCTCTCTCTCTCTCTGTCCTTTTTCATTCTCCATCTCGCCACGCCATTTTCTTGTTCATAACCATTTCATATTTATTTTCGCTCATACACCCCCCCCCCCCCCTTTCCTCATTAGCAGTCAGCTCCTGTCGTGTCCTAACCACTGGGGAGACCTTCGCTTATGCGCCCTGCCTCCTCCTCTCTCCCTCCCTTCCTCCATCCATCCCTCTGTTTTTCACCCTCTCGCCTTTTCTAAAGTATTTGTGTGTTCATTTAGTCATGCCGCACTTTAGCCAATTTAAGGAACAGGCCGTTTGCAGCCGTTTGATTTTCTCCGTTCGACTGCGTGGCTTTAAGCAGCGGCGCCTGTCTTGAGGGAGACTCTCTAAATGAAGTTTTCTCTCTCTCTCTCTCTCTCTCTCTCTCTCACACACACACACACGCACACTCTCTCTCTCTCTCTCTGTTTCAGGTCTCTCTCTCTCTTTCTTTCTCTCTCTCTCTCTCACACACACACACACACTCTCTCTCTCTCTGTTTCAGGGTCTCTCTCTCTCTCTTTCTTTCTCTCACCATCTCTCCCTCCTTTTCTCTCGTTCTCTCCCCCCTCCGTGTGCTCCCTCAGGGCTGACGGCACACTCGTAATTTCTCTCAGAGGGGAGTTTGACTGCGAGATGGATTATTTCTGCTTGAACTCAGACGCAGAGCTGGATCAGACCGCCAGTCCATTCGGCATCAAAATTAAAATGATAAGTTGACGCAGCACAGCAGCTCGAAATGGTGCGAAGTCGCATGTGTGAGCATGCGTGTAGAGGTTTTTTTTTTTTATTGGTGCCAGGATGGTTTCCACTAAAAGAGTTGTTCGTATAGGTGGCCGTTCTGGCTGCGTGGAAATGTGTTTGCAGCACAGTAATGAGTGCTGCTCGCTCAACAGACAAAACAAAGCTGTAAGAAGCTGCGCATTTTTATGCTTTTATAAAAGTGTTCAGAGTGTTTCGGCGACGCTTCGTAGATTTTATAGTTCCTCAGTGACACCTGGATGCGGTACGCTTACACTGTACAATCACCAAGAGCAGCTCTTATTGGCTGTGATTAACATATGAGCTGGATTTATTTATTTATTAAATTCTTTTACGGTTTTTCTAGGAAACAATGACTGACCAGTTTAATTTACACAGATCTCACTGTGTGTTCTGGTGCTTTAATTCTAACATACACTGCAGGCCAAAAGTTTGGAATAATTAAAAACTAAATTAAAATAAAACTATATATTTTGCTTAAATTCATCTTTTAGTTCATTTTTAGGCGACTAAAAGTATTTAAACTAAAATATTAAAAATGAATTATTGATTTCCTCCAGTGTACAAATAATATGAACCTTCAGATAATATTGAAACACTGAACTTTTTCTGGCAGCTGCATCATGGATTATTTTTACACCATCACAGTTCTGAACATATTCCACAGAGACAACACACAAAGCGTGCAGCAGGGGGGTGCACGCCGTATTCACTGCTAGGTTGTTTTTAATGACTAGATATATGTATGTAGAATAGAATAGAATAGAATAGAATTTGATTGGGTGAAAAAGAACAAAATAGAGTAGAGTGAATAAGATAGAAGGTGATGGAGTAGCATATGATAGAATAGAATAGAATTGAATTGAATTGAATTGAATAGGAGGTGATAGAATAGAGTAAATAGGATGGCATGGAATAGAATATGGCAGAATAGAGTGGTACAGTTTTGAATAGAGTGACAGGATAAAGCAGAATAAAATGGATAGAATAGAATGTGGCAGAACAGAACAGAATGAAATAGAATAGAAAGTGAATAGAATATGATGTGACTGAATGGAAAATATTAGGAAGAGATCAGAATGGAATGGACTGGAATAGAATAAAATTGAATAGAATAAAATAGAATAGGAAACTGTTAGAAGAGAATGGAATGAAATGTGATAGAATAGAAAGTGAATATAATAGGAAGTTATTAGAACAGAATAGAATAGAATAGAATAGGAATGAATGTGATATAATAGCACAGAATAGGAAGTTAATAGAACAGAATAGATTAGAATAGAAGAAGAAGTTATTAGAATAGAATAGAATAGAATAGAATAGAATAGAATAGAATTGAATAGGAGGTGATAGAATAGAGTAAATAGGATGGAATGGAATAGAATATGGCAGAATAGAGTGGTACAGTTTTGAATAGAGTGACAGGATAAAGCAGAATAAAATGGATAGAATAGAATACGATGTGATTGAATTGAAAATATTAGGAAGAGATCAGAAATGAATGGACTGGAATATAATACAATTGAATAGAATAAAATAGAATAGGAAACTGTTAGAAGAGAATGGAATGGATTCTGATAGAATAGAATAGAATAGAATAGAATAGAATAGAATAGAATAGAATAGAATAGGAAGTGATTATAATAGAATGAAATGGAATATAATGTGATAGAATAGAATAGAATATGAATAAAAAGTGATATAATAGCACAGAATAGGAAGTGAATAGAACAGAATAGAATAGAATAGAAGAAGTGAATAGAATAGAATAGAATAGAATAGAATAGAATAGAATAGAATAGAATAGAATAGGACAGAATAGAGTAGAGTAGAGTAGAGTAGAGTAGAATAGGACAGAGCAGGTATGTGCAGTGTGGTGGAAGTCGCGGAAGTGGAGTGTCCAGCAGTGTATGAAAAGCTCGTTTAATCAGGTATTAGATCCTCCCTGCTGGCTGTGCTTAAAATCTCATCTTACAGAGTCTGTCTGTGCTGAAACCCTCCGTCCGGCTGAGCAGCTTCTCCTGCAGCAAAAACACAAACTGACCAACATGAAAGTCAGCTCTCTATCTCTCTCCCACTCGGTCTCTCTCCCACTGTCATGCTGAATGTTTCTGGCCTTAGAACACACACACACGCACACACACACACACACACACACACACACACACACACACACACACGCACACGCACACACTCCCTGTTATAATGATCTCTGGTTGTGGGACTCTCGTGATCTATGCCAGAGACTCAGCAGGCTGTTATGAAGCGTATCAGCTATTTTTTGCATTTTCCTCTAGCCGCTTTGCTGAAAAGTCTGGCTGAGGAATCATCCAGGAATGTCGTTTTGTCCAGAAGATGAACAACCTGCAAAAAATATTTGTAGCAGAGCAAAATGTGGTTAAGAAAAGCTACGACCGCTGGCCCAACCCTATCACCCTATAAGTTATGGCTGGGCAGTATGACAAAAATATCATATCCCTATATTTGAGGATATTTCTCTGATACATGATCTGCATCATGCTATATTTGCAAAGATATATTTGACTCATATATAAAGCACTGAATGTTGCGTTCCAGTCTTGATGTGTACGCTGTGTGTGTTTGTCAGCAATCGGCCGGACCCTGATCCCTCGCTACTTCAGCACGGTGTTTGAGGGAGGAGTGACAGATCTCTACTACATCCTCAAACACTCCAAAGAGTCGTTCCACAACTCCTGCATCACCGTGGACTGCGACCAGTGCACCATGGTCACGCAGCACGGCAAGCCCATGTTCACCAAGGTAACCAGAGCGTGTGTGTGTGTGCGTGTGTGTGTGTGTGTGCATATAAAAATACTCATTGTTGAATTACACATTACAATCTCAGTAAGATCCATCTGGACCATAAAATACACTGAAAGGGTAAAAAAAAATGGTTGAGTCTTCTGAAGGTGGGAAAAGGACTTCGGAAAATTTACTCTCTGAAACGGAAACGTCTGATTGGGCCTCACACTTCCACGGCAACTGACCAGTAGTGATGTATGAAGGAGTGAGAACTGGTGGCAGGTTTTAACCAAGGGGGCGCTTACAAGTTGGGCGGGGTGGCACTCTGGGGTGGCAGTGGCCCACACTGAAACCTGATTGGCTAGCATGGTTAGAACTGACACTCTGTGTGTCCACTTGCACATTTTTCTCCCTGCTGCTGATCTGGTTATGACGACTTAAATATCTTCCAGTCTCCCGATTGGCTAAATGACCTTCGCAAAACTTTTCCAGCCACACAGTCAGATTTTGCCACGCTCATCCGACAGAGCTCTTCACTCAGGAATACCAAGGAGCATGACAAACTTCCAAGGGAACACGTACCGTAAGCCAACATGCTAAAGCAAATCTTTGGTTTTTAATTGAATTACTGATTAGGTATGAATTTTTTAACCAAGGATGGACCATGTAAGGAAATATTCTGTCCAACCCAGACACCCAGCACCAAGCTTAGAATCCCCATCTGACTAATACAACAAAACTCAACCACAGCCAAGCTTTCACTGAAATTCCTTCTGTGTCTAATATATTACATAATAACATTTGATTAGATGGATTTTGACCAGCATAATTTTATCGAGACTTTATTATTTCCAACCAAATTACACCATGGCCATGTATACACACCAGTTTGCATACAGTCCACGCATAGAGGTGTATATCAGGACTGGGATCCCACAGGATGCAGCAGAAAAGTCACAGAAGCAGGTGGTTTTTACTCTCATTCAGACTGAAGCAGATATTCAGGCAGATATGAAGCTTGCGTGACAAAGAAGCTCCTCGTTCGTTCATTAAGACAGGAGCAGGAGTGTATTGATCATGGCAGGTTGCTGCGTTCATTCATTCATCTTCTGTAACTATTTTATATATTTTATATATATATATATTTTTTTTTTTATTTTGAAAATTGAACTCACAAAGTTTGTTAGAAAATATTGTGGACATACAAAAAAAATTTTTGTCATTTTATTTTATTTTAAACAGAGTGACTGAGGTTAGGGTTAGGTTTATTATTATTATTATTATTATTATTATTATTATTTTAAGGTTACAGTTACTATTACAGTTTAGCTACAGCCATAACTATGTCAGTGGAGGATCCTCATAAGGAGAGTAAGACACGTGTGTGTGTGTGTGTGTGTGTGTGTGTGTGTGTGTGTGTGTGCGCGTGTCTGCGTCTGCTGTGTTTGTTATATCCTCATATGAGCCAGTCTGTATGAGACAGTAAACAAACTAATACATCAAACAAGCTCATGAACGCGACACACACGCACTCATTCCCCGCCTTAATCACTTCCATTATTCTATATTTGTTTATCATCAAGCGTCATTAGGAATCCCACAGCGAAACGGCTCATATGTACTTAGAAACCCTTCGCTTCACTCGTTCTCCTCAGTACTTTCATTCATCTAAAACCCGCCTCTTTCTTTTTTCAACCTCTCGCCTCGCTTCCTTTGGCAAAAGCCATGTTTGCAGCGCGAGCGCTTCAATATTTCAAGAGCAAATATGAAAAAAGATCTCGTCATAAATTCTGAATGCATAGATGGGCTGAATATTACACACTTGAAATATTGGAATCATGCAGAAGCAAAAAGGAGGGGAAAAAAAACCCATCTCTGCTATTTGATCAGCGTCAGGAGGGAGTCAACTGTGTATGTGGAAACTGCATTCAGAAAAATTTGTTGTTAAGTTAAAAAAACACACACTGTGATGGAGGTGCGAAAGTTTAAATATACACAGAAAAATATATTCAGTGCTTTGAGGCATTGAACAGTCGTGATATAATCCTTTCTTCCACCTATAAAATTATATAAAAGTGTAGATATGATGTAGTATACCTTTTAACCAGTTCGTTAAAAATATTCGTTAAAAATAAAGTTACTAATAAATGGTTTCGTAACTAATGAAGTGACAACTCAGTGTATAATTTTTTTATTTAGGTGTAATATGGAATTTCAGACTTATTTTTCATGAAACAAAAGCTCAGTTTAGGAAAATATACAAGGCAATAGTAGCTAAACACAGCCTCATAATCCAGCAATAATTCGATTTACAGCTGAAATCATAATATATATATATAATCATAATATATACACTAAATTCGGAACGTCAGTTTGAATGAAATTCCCATCCGATTTTGTCCCTTAAGCTTTGTCTTTTATGGAGTTTTGTGCCATGAACATATTTGGCAATTTTACAACTGATTGGCATTTATAATCTTACGCACATGAGTACGAAAAAAAAAAAATCAGTGTTACCAAAACTTCTGGTGGGAATTTCTAGTTTGGTTTGGTCTATGAAAATATTCACACACAACTCGACTATAAGATTGATTGATACCTGTTTATTTTGTACAACAGTTACTGGCCTGGCTCTTGGAGGGTGCCAATACTTCTGCACTTGATCGTAGATTGTGCGTATAAAATTGGACAAGACAAAGCATAAACAAGACTGTTTTTTCGAGCGAGTGGAAGCGTATACAATACAATTTCTCAAATCAGACTGGTTACATTATCGCACTTGTTCTAATACATTATCGTTTCTATAGCAACAGCTCATTCACAGAGACTTGTATGGCAATTTCCATAATCGAAGGATAATAAGTAAATAAATGTATTTAAAAGAAATAAAAGAAAAACGTGAACTTCTCCTACTGTCGAATACTATTCCTCTGCAAATAACACCTTCCTCAGAGGTCACAGTCGTGAAACATTCAGCCACTCAAAACCAGGTTCCATGTAACATGAAGAGCTGTGTGTTTTTTTTTTCGGATTAACTTCAAGAAACAGAAAAGCAAAACTGATGATTGAACAACTGTTTATCGTTGTTAATAAATGTCTCGTGGACATTTCACGATGTTAAATGCAGTTATAAATGGTTGACATGCTGTCCCAGATTCCCCTCTCAGCACGCACTCCGGCTCCCAGCGTGACCAGCGTTGCTTCCGTGTTTTATGTTCTATCCTTTGTTTTATTTTGATTCATGACTTGTCTCCACCCCTGACTTGTCATTGGTTTATCTTCCTACTGTATCATGATTGTTCTCACCAGTTTTCACATCCTGCTTTGATTAGTTTTCTTATTTAAGCCCTGGTGTTTCATGGTTTCAGCGCGAAGTCTTGCCATGCCTCCGTGTCTTTAACTCCGAGCCTTGTTTCCCTCTTTCCCTGTCCATGTATTTCTAGTTTCCTGGATTTGACCTGTGCTCCTGTTTTTGTGTGATTATGTATTATCCTGTTCTTTTTCTCTCTCTCTCGGTCTGTGTTTCTCTCTTGGCCTCCACTACAGACTATGATTATGGATTTTGGATGAACTTTAATAAAATACTTGCTGAGTTTAGGGACTTGTGTAGAGCCTCTCTCAATACGTTACAAAAGCACGATGTGTCGGGACACTTATTTAATTTGTAACGTTAGAAACCGCTTTAACGACATCATGTTCTTCTTATTTTGTGGAACCCTCACACTCTTTACGTCAGTCCGCGTCACACAAACCTATCATTAATCGTATAACCTTTAACATTATATAACCTACAGCCTTTCCGACTGCATACAGTGTTTACAATGTTTACAGCTTGTTATTGTTTAGAGTACAATAATAATTTTGCATGGTCTTTTGTGTACAATGTTTCGAGTTTGCTACTTTTTGTACTACGCAAGAGTTCATTTATCATTTCTGCCCTGTGTCTGGGTAGCAGTGCGAAACTGTAGCGAAGGAATTTCATCGTGTATAGATGCGTAAAGCGCTCTTTAACGTGTACTGTTGTTTGGACTTTGTACTTGGAACTTTGTAGTGTTAGACAGTACAAAATAAGGCGTGAATTAACTCACTATATGGAATAAAGTTCTGTATTTATCATGTGAATAAAGCATGTGGCATTAACAGTTTGAAAAAAATGAAACTGGCATTCAGCAAACAGTTTGAAAACCGATCTTGGTCCTAAGTAATGTATTTTTGAGTAATACAGGTAATATAAACAGGTAATGAAGTAAGGACACTTCTTGGTAGTGCAGTCAGACTTTAAGACCCGAGAGTAAACCGTTCTGCTGCTCACTACACGGATTTAATGCCCTTTGACCTTGTAGCTGCTGGTAATCTCTGTGTTAACCGAACATCTTTATCTCTCGGTGATCCTGCTGTTCCAACAGATTTTATCTAATAACGCCAGCTCACCCTATCAAGGCTGAAGCCTCCACTTAACGCAGCGAGCACATCGGATTATTTGCACACACAGATGTCTTCCTCTTAACCTGACCTCATGCAAAATTCACAAGCGTTCAAGCGAACATTTTTTAGGCTTTGAGCACTAATCCTGAGCCATTAACCCTTTATTGCTTTTCACAAAGGTTAGGTTTTCAGACTGTTTGCTTCATCCACAGTAATCTAGCAGTAATCATGTAGTGAATGAGAACATCTCTAATATCTGCTTTTCTGTTTTAGCTCCCATGATGCCACTGTTCAAGTTAATGAAATAGCATCTTTGACCTAATCTTTATCGGTTGCCTATGTGTGATTACCGCAGACAAAGATTCAATCTGTCTCCCCGTACTGAGAAAAGAAAAGAAAATCGGTTAACTCCAAACTCACTAATAATGGAAGTCTAAGTCTTTTTGGAAACTGAGCTCTAAATCTCAAAATCATTTGTTAACTCCTTTCAGAAATGGTGGACTTCTTCAGAGAGAATATTTGCAGTTGTGTGTGTGTCCATTGGCGCACAAAGGGTTAAGTGATATATTTATTAAGATTACAAGAGATAAAGATTTTGATGACAAAAAAACACACATAAAATCGTTTTAAAGGTCACGAGGTAGTGACCTCGTTGCAATATAGTAAAAAGCAAAGCAATTCCAGTTACGTTCTTTTAAAATAGGACCATTTATTTAACTTTGAAGGAAGGAGTCTCCAGTGTCAGCACTGTAACAGTCAGCACTTTTTTCCACCACAGGAAAGTCTTCAGGACGTTTTGCATCATCCACATCTTGCTAACATGACAAGCTGCATTGTTGCTTTTATTTTTTGCCATATTGACTTATGGAAAACATAAAAAAGAGGCTGGTGAGAGATCAAAGTGCTGTAACATAAGTGATAACAGGAAGTAACTTGCTGTTAAATGTAACTGTAAATATTTAAAAATGTGTGTCATTCGTTAATAAATTAAAAATGGTAATCTTTGGCCAATCGCTGTGGTGACTTGCAGAATGTATCACATAATGCGAGTGATAACAGGAAGTCAAATGTTTTGTGGCCATTCCACAACATTAAATGTAAGTATAAATGGATAAAAACCATTATATTAAGTGAAGTGAAGTGACTTTGTGGCCAAGTGTGGTGACCCATACTCGTAATTTGTGCTCTGCATTTAACCCATCCAA
>CM074951.1:4357817-4391284 GCA_037577455.1 Pangasius macronema
CCTACAATCCCTGCCGGACCCGAGACTCAAACCCACGACCTTCGGGTTCACCTTCAGGTTACAAGTCCGACTCTCAGTTCATCATGTGCTGTTATTGGAAAAAACAACAGAAACTCCACCGTCTCCAACATCACTATGTTGTTGATTATTTTCCTATAACAGTGTGTCCCCAAGTGTGTTATTCCATGCCTGTGGATTTGATCATTATATGTTCCTGTATGATTCCACAGAGAGATATATGCATATACTGTATAATACATAATACAATTTGTTGCAGACCCAAGAACCAGAATGCTTCAATAAGGACAGATATAAGATCTTTTCTTTTCTTTTCCTTTCCATTATTATTATAAACAACAGTCCCTGAGAGGTTCTTTAGGTTCCTTGAACAGTTCTACGTTTCTAACGGGGTTCTGCTTGGAATTCTGAATAAACTCAGGGTTTGTTTGAGTTTTTTTTTTTGTTTTTTTGTTTTTCACAATGACAACACTTACACTTCAAACCTTCTGATTTTCCAAGAACCGATTTTGATTTATGTATTTCTAAATTAGTGATAACTCAATTCCACGTAAACTGTGCAAGCGTTGACAATATTGATTTTTTTTTCCTCCCATGTCATGCCAATAAAGCTTATATGAATTTGCATTTGAGAGCGGGAGAGCGGAGGGAGGGAGAATTTCTTCTTTTTTTTTTTTAGCTTTGCTTTGCTTTTTTCTCCAGCGTGGTTTGGTGTGGAGCAAAAATAAATGGCAAGAGAAAGTAAGAGAGCGAGGGAGAGGGGGGATGAAGGTGAGAGATGGGAGTCAGAGAGAGAGAGAGAGAGAGAGAGAGAGAGAGAGAGAGTGCGTGAAAAGCTTTGCTTCGCATTTTCCTCTGGATTTCTGAGAAAGGAAAATGGCAAGACCGGGTGTGTGAAGTGAAGGAACCCTACACGGGTCCTATAGAACCTAGTGATTGTATTAGTCGTGAACGAAATCCTGATTTTTATGAAGAGTTTTTACACCTTCGTCCCTGTCGTGACTTTCTGGAGCTTAAATGAAAAGCGTAAAGAGTTAGGAGTGATATGAAGAGCAAGAGAAGGATAGATAGAGAGAAAGAAATATGAACAGAAACAGTGAGAGAATCTTAGCAGTATTTCTTCTGTGTAGTTTGATGTGGAGCAAAAAAAAAAAAAATGACAGGAGGAAAAGAGAATCCGAGAAACAGTAAAGAAAGGACAGATTTCCTTTTAGGAAAAAAAAACAGATGGAGAGAGAAAAAAGAATGAGAGAGCAAGAAAGTCAGCTTTGCTTTTGCACCCGAGAAGAATAGATGCGATGGAAGGAGAAAGGTAGATATTTTTTTTTTTTTAGCTTTGCTTTGTCTGTGGAGCAAAAGAACTGGCCAGGGAAAGTAGAGAGAAAGATGGAGGGAGGGAAAGAGAGAGCGATAGAGTGAGAGAGCGATGGAGAGTGTGTCACGTGACGGCGCTGTGGGTTTTTTTTTTTTTTCTCGCCGATCCTCCCGAGCTCGTGTGTGCCGGGGGCATTGATTAGAGCCGCTCTGCTGGGATTACATCTTTGCCGTTGCCATGCCAACTAATCAGCTGTTGCCCCCCCCTCCATCCTCTCCTCCTTCTGGTTGCCGGAGCAACGGAACATCGGCGCTCAGAGAAGCTCAGCGTCGGATTCGGCGATGTTTTTCTTCCTTTTATTTTTCTCTTAATTGGCTGCGTTTTTTTTTTTTTTGAGCTCAGGCCTCGGTCTGGGTTTTTTGTTGTTTTGTTGCTCAGCTGGTGTTTAGTCTCGGCGTTGGAGACGCGAGGCTTCATTTCCAACACAACTAAGTCCAAACTGACAGACAGAATGTTCTGTCACAGTGGCAGATTCGTTTTAAGCCTGATCGATAAACAGCATTTTACTGACGCTGACATTTCACTGCTTTATCAACACTATTTCTGGAGTTAATTAATATTTAATAAGTTGATATTCAGTGATGGTTTCATTACATTTTCAATCGCAGACACGGTATCTGCTTGTCCCAAATCACATCCTCTTCACTATAAAGTGCACCATTTTTTGCTCATTTCCTAAAGCACAGTTGAGAATATCCAGTGTGCTCATGAAATCCTGCGAGGACACACGGATGGTACAGGTTAGCGTCCAAGAGATGCAGGTACAGAAAACCCATAATGCACTTTGAGTTCAGAGAAAAGAGGGAGTAGGAAACTATACAAAGGCTGTATGCCTGACACTGCACCCTATTCACTATGTAGTGTAGGTTTTGTAGGTTTTGCCATTTTGTGCACTTATTAGAAAAAAAAGCAGAAGAACTTTTCAGGGTTCTTCCTTCAGTTTTGGGTTCTACCAGAGGTGATGAATATCCAGTGAACTCCACAATGAGATAGTGTCCAGATACCCATAATTCACTTTGCTGTTTGATGTTGTGCCAGACTTTGTTCCCTATTCACTATGTAGTGCACTATTTTGTAGGTTTTGCCATTTTGTGCACTTTTAGAAAAAAAAGCAGAAGAACTTTTCAGGGTTCTTCCTTCCATTTTGGGTTCTATCAGAGGTGATGAATATCCAGTGAACTCCACAATGAGATAGTGTCCAGATACCCATAATTCACTTTGCTGTGAATTACACTTCGTTCCCTGTTCACTACATAGTGCCTTATTTAGGATGCAGCCATTTTGTAGTGTTAAATTCCCATATTAAATTCCCTGGAAGGAATGCTCTGTTCACTTCTTCATACATCTAATGTCCTTCTCAATTATTTGCAGTAGACACAATGTTTATGGATATAAACTCTCAAAAGCATGTATGTTTTAAATTGTGCATTTTTAATTGGAATATTTAACTCCAAATAGCTCCAAATAACTCCAGATTTCATGAAGCGTTGGAGCGAGCTTCACGCTGAACACTGTCTCTAACATGTCCTTCCCTCGTGGCTGTGTAGGTGTGTACAGAGGGACGTCTGATCCTGGAGTTTGCCTTCGATGACCTGATGCGGATTAAGACGTGGCACTTCACCATCAGGCAGTACCGCGAACTCATCCCACGCAGCGTCCTCGCCATGCACGTGAGTGTGACGTCATCACTCAGCGCCACTTCCTGATAGCAGACCAACGCAGTAATATCACTCAGGAATGTGATTTCTACATACATACATACACACATGGATTATTCTGAGTATATAGTAAAACATTTGGGTAACCCCAGCACCAATTTTACATCGTTCCATTAAAATCAGAGTATAAAGTATAAATATATATTATAATTATAAGAGAATAATTTTAAAAAGCATCTGAAAACAAATAGAAAATGATCTTTTTAGACATTTAAGATAAATATGAAAAAAGTTCTAAAAATAAAATGAGAAATAAAAACAAATAATAAAAAAATTATTAATTAAATGGAGTGCTGAATAAATGTGTCTTTTTTGATATTATACACACCTTTACATTCCAAATTTATGAAATTATCAGGATATAATTTAGAGACTATGTTGATGAGATCATTATTGATTTCTGATGAACTCTAATTATCTCTTATCTAGTTTAAAATCATTAATTTTTTTGAGAACATACACAGAGAGTATACAGTACATTATACACATGTATACACTATAATCTGAGGTAACACATACTTTATTTCCTCGCTGTGAGGCAGCCAGTGCCTCCAGCTCGCCTGAATCATAGCACAGATTTTACACAGAAGTGTGAAAAGTTTCTTCCTTCTGGGAGATTAAATTTAAAAAAAAAAAAAAAAACAATTTCATTAGAAACATCAAAGACCGCCTTAGATGAAAGCAAGCCTTGTCTAAAGCAAAGCAAAGTGGAATAATAACAAGGTCAAATGAGTAATCCGCTTAATTCCACGGTGTAACGAACTCTCCTAACACGCCACGATGAAGGAAACGAAGCCAACTACGGCAGTCAACCGACTTCCACACTCTCCGTTCGTGGGGCAGAATTAAACGAGTGATAGCTTTCAGTCTCTCATTGCTATTTTGGCTGGTGTAGCAGATTTTTACAGGTGTTTTTTTTTTTAACTTTTCTCTCAGTAGATTTCAGGCTATGCAACATTAGAAAGTTTGCACACGCTCCAGCCCCGCTGTGTTCATGTGAAATTCACATAGTCTTAAATTGGGCCCTGTGGGTATATCAGCCATACTGGAAGAAAGAGAGAGAGAGATCTTAGGAAGAGAGAGAGAGAGAGAGAGGGGAGGGGTTCAGGAGAAGGGTGGGTTTAACATTACTGCAGTGTATTTGATCAGCTCTCACACATGCGTACACTACTGCACTCAGGGACGAGTGGCAACGATGCTAAAAGTGGAACTAAGCTTGAAACTAAACTTGTTTGAAACTTGTCATTAAAACAAGGAGTGCAGTCGCTACATTCGGTTGAACAGTTTACACACTTTACTCTCAAAAATAAACATTTTTACCAGATATGCACCAGTCCGCTACGAATGCAGCATTCGGGTAAAGCACGTAACTCCACCCCCGAGAAGAAAAATGAAAGAAAATGGCCCCTGAGTAGGAAAGGTGTCTTCAGCCTCAAGTTCATCATATGACATCATACCAACATTGCACACCGTCAACAGTAAATAAAATATCACTTCACTACTTTGCAGTATTTACTTTAGATCAATTACCAAACTCATGATCAGTACCGTAACCTGACTAGCTTGTTGGTGACAAAACACAGGCTTTCATCCATGTTTTGTTCTACTTTGTAGCTTGGATGTGCCGAGCTCGAAAATGGCATAATTCCGAATTAAGACTTCGCACTTCCGAAAGAAGTTGAATGTAGAATGGATATTTTTGGGCTAAAGAGTTCAGAATCAAATCGGGTTTGTTTGATTTTCCTAATCTGAGCCGCAAAACACGGATCTTGTACATAAACTAGCGGAGGTTCCAGACCATTTCGGCAGCGCAGGGTACCTGATATTCTGTTAGAGGGACCGTTTAGTACTCATTTATCAAGAAAAAACAAACGAACTAGCTAACACTAGCTAACGATTTAACCCATTTCCACACAATGAGAAATTTAGTAAATGTTGTGTGTAAATGTTTTCATAGACCAAGTCGAACAACCATTTTTCTGCCAGATTTACAAACGTTGTGGTAACGCTGAAATTCGAATCGTTCGTGAATTACCAAGCACATTCTGAGCACAGCTGCTTTATATTTAGCAACACCCATAAAACTCCATAAAAGGCAAAGCTCACAGAGAGCTGAAAATGACTCAGTGACAACTAAACAGTGAAAGAGAGTTTTGTCAGTTTGTCCTAATTGAATGACTAGTCTTATTGCTTTTTTCAAGTCATTAATATAAAAGGACTCAGTTTCACCAAATTGTCATTAAATATGTGTGTGTTTTATCTGTATGTAAAATTACAGCAAGTTATTGCCAATTATACAAACGTTTCAGTAGCTTAGACCGTCACACAATCCAAACACAAACAAATCTTAAATGCAAAACCAGCATCACGTGACCATTTTACTTGTTGCATCTTTATAATTTGGCATTTTAAAAAACACACTTTTTAAATGTATTTATTTATGTCCGTGTGATGTCATCACCTACGCTGATTAACATCTACATTCTCGTCTCTTGACACACCAAACCACTAACCATAAAATACATATTTTTAAATATTCTAGAAATTTAAATTCTGTCCAGTGCAGCTCTGGCGCTTTGTCTCCCAACCACACACATGCTCACACTCACACATCTCTTTCCTGCCGTCATGCCGTCTCTGAACTCGTTCCATTCCCTCTTTATCTCCGCAGGTTTCTCTTAAATCACGTGGATTGGTAGCCATAGTGTGAATGCAGCTGAGCTTTTTTTTTTTTTTTTTTTTTTCGAGGTAATCCCCTGGGCTGTGGCCAAATTCAAATTTTCAGCCATCTCTATCAATATTTATTAGCAGTTTGAGTGCACTCCACATGCAGCGCCCCAAACCCTGAATCAAATACATATTCAGTGTAATTGAAGCATTGGCCTCAGTCCCATTCCAGCCTTCCGGCTCCACCCGTCAGCTTGGTTTCAGCTGCTCTTGAAATCCAAATAGGAAACAAGAAATTAAAAAATAATGCCGATTTGCTATTGGGTATTTGCTTTTATGTAATTTTATTCTTTAACCCAATATAAAACGGAACTCTCAAATGGTGGAAAAATGCGATTTTCTGACGTGTTTTGTAGCCTTAATGCAGATGGTAAAGAGCTAGCTAGTCACAGTCATTTTGTAAAACCTGATAGTTGAGCTCTCTCCCATTTTAAACGGTTCAGTCCATAAACAAAGGAACGAGACCGAGGAAATTGAAAATTGGTACAACATTGAGCTCAGTATACACTCACGACGTACTTTATTACACTCTAGTACCTTACTGGTCCATGTTGTTGTGCTCAGGTCTTTCCAAGTGTGTGTTGATCGTCTGTTTCTGACCACAAGCCACAGTTGGTTGATATTTTTGGTGACACTGAGTGGTTTAAAACCCCAGCATTTTTCATATCACTCATACCACAGTTGTTGCTGTGCTGAGAAATGATCCATCAACCAAATATTATCTGGGCTGGTATGTATAAAGCTGCTCAGAGTGACAAAAGAAATCAGGAAATTTACTCTTGTACTTAGACCTAAGAATGGGAGTGATGTACAGAAATTCTTTCATATAGCTCCTGGTTCTCCCCAAGGCCATTTGGGTTTCTTCTGGGTTCTCAGGTTTCCTCCCAGCTCCCAAAAACAAGCCTGTAGGTGGATTGGCTATGCCGAATCGTCCCTGGGTGTGAATGAGTGTATGCATGGTGCCCTATGATGGACTGGCGTCCCATCCAGGATGCACTCCCACCTTATGTCTTGTGTCCCAGGGGATATGCTCCTGATCTACCGTGAAGTTGACCAGGATGGATTGGTTACTGAAGATGAATAAGTAAACTTTCAGGAACATATTTTAAATACAACTTTAAATCTGTGTAAATTTGTCCTCTTAGGAATTTTTAGGTTTTGGGTCAGGTTTGACAAAGAAATATGTGAAAATGTAGATCTTTCCTTTGTTTTATCCACTTTGATTTCCATTATATGTAAGGTAAGGGTAAACAGTTTTTTTGTTTGTTTGTTTCTCCGTACAGAGAAGTAAGTTAGTAGCTAGGTAAGCAATTTATCTATTGACAAAAGTGCACAGTGTGTTTGTCTTTTCATTGGGAGAAGGCATGTTCGAATCCCAGCGATGCAACAGCCATCCTTTACTGGGAGTCTATAGAGCAAATTTGGCCAGGCTCTCTGGTTGGGAGGGATGATGTACTTCTTTCTCTCCGTTGTCAATCACAGAGAGATTAGCCAATCACGAACGTCTGTAAGTTCATGTATTTGGAAGAGGGCTGATAGAGCTTTTCTCTGAGTGTTGCTCTGTGATGCAGCAGCTTGGAAATATGAGGTTGACCGGCTTCATATGTCTGGGAGGAACCATGTGTTAGGCTTCACCCTACCCAGCTGGTAGCTGTCATCTGATAAAGTATGATAGAAGAGAGCTGGCTGGTGTTTGGGACCAAATTAGGAGGGAAGAATTTCTGTTTATGGTATTCGCACATACAATAAGTAACACATATGATACGGATAATCGCACATGTTATACAGATGTGGTAAACAGCAATTAATTTGAAAAACACAGGATTATTCCTGTAAGGTTATAATGATGGCTGCCCTTCTGCCCTCACAGGCTCAAGACCCTCAGGTTCTGGAGCAGCTCTCCAAAAACATCACCCGAATGGGTCTGACTAACTTCACGCTCAACTACCTCAGGGTAGGTCTCATGCACACACACACACAAACACACACACAGACACACACATAAATATGACAAATGAAGGTGTTCGAAAAGCTTCCCTCCTTTTGTCGTGCATGATGTGTGTGTGTGTGTGTGTGTGTGTGTGTGTGTGTGTGTGTGTGTGTGTGTGTGTGTGTGTGTGTGTGTCCACAAGCCAACTCATACCATAGCATTAATTTTAGTCTCTTTGTTTATTCTTTCGATTTCAGCATGAGTGACAGCTCCGGTTTGCAAAACAGGAGAACTAGATGGGGAGAGAAAATTAATTGGATGGGGAAAATTAGCATAACATTAATGAGCATTCTGTGCTGAAGCACGGCATTGTGGGTCTCGACGCCCAGCTCCCGCTCACCCAGCACATCGTTATGTTTCTGTTAGAGGTAAAAGAAATGAGGAGAAATAAGAAAGGGCAGTTTAGTGTTTAGTTCAAGGGCAGCTTAGTGTTGGTTCAACCTGGAACCATCTTCATTCTGCTGCACGTTAAGCGCTCAGATGTATTATTATAAAGCTTTGGTTAAAAAAAATAGCAACGTCTAAGCTGAATTGGGAATTAAATTAGAATTTGCTTCGGCTCTATACATCTCAAAGCTCTCAGCCTGATTCTGATCCAGTGCATGTGCTGCAGCTGTTTAGCATGCCAGATGTTTTTGCATACATTCCCTGTTTGGCTTTGCATGTCTTCAGCTACACAGCTTCAGGGTAGGAATTCGGAAAAATAGACAGCAGTGTGCTTGTTTCGTACCATCTGAATAATAACTGAGACTCACTCACTTGTATTTTTCTCCCATGTTCATGATGCAATGTTCATCAATGATCCAGTGTAAAGAGATAATGTGAATACATTATATTACATTATATTACACATGATATATGATTCAGTATTGTTTTTATTGAAAAAAAAAAAACATTGGCTTTGAGAAGAATTAAATCATGCCTTCATTACTTCGACTGCCTGAGGCACAGAAGCCACACCTACTTTACTAGGAATTAGAGGCACATAAACCATGCCTACTTTACTAGGTCTTACAGACACGGAGCCTACGCCTCCTTAACCAGGACTGACAGGCAAAGAAGCCACACCTATTTAGCTAGGACTGACATGTGCAGAGGCCACACCTGCTTAACTAGGAGTGACATGCACAGAGGCCATGCCTACTTTACTAGGACAGATAGGCATTTAAACCATGCCAACTCTACTAAGATTGACAGGCACATATTGCATGCTTCCTTGACACGTACTTAACTAGGACTGACAGGCACAGAGGCCACACCTATTTACGTAGGACTGATAAGCACAGAAGCTATGTCTACATTACTAGGATTGACAGGCCCTTAAGATACACCACCTTTACTAGGACTGACAGGCACAGAGACTACGCCTCCTTAACCGTGACTGACAGGCATAGAAACCACATCCCTGTAACAAGGACTGATAGGGACAGAAACCACGCCTGCTTTACGAGGACTGATAGGCATAGAAGCCATGCCTACTTTACTAGGACTGACAGGCACCAAGGCCAGGTCTCCTTTGTTCATATTAAAATATGATAATTAAGGCCTTGCCTACTTTAACTCTTATACTGGAACTGAGAGACACTAAAGCCATGGAACCATCACTGAGACCGACAGGCACAGAGGCCACACCACCTCAACTAAAACTGACAAGCACCAAGACCAGGCCTCTTTAACTGAGACTGACAGGCACCAAGGCCACATGTCCTTCATTCATATTAAATAAGATAAATAAGGCCACACCTCCTTCAGTAAGACTGACAGGCACCTCCTTCATTTGTATTAAATATAATAATTAAGTCCACATCTCCTTAACTAAGACTGACAGGCATCAGTTCCACATCTCCTTCATTTGTATTAAATATGATAATTAATTCCATGCCTCCCTTAGTAAGACTGACAGGCACCTAGGCCACACCTCCTTTGTTTGCATTAAATATGATGATTAAATCTGTAGATTGCACACAGGAGCATCATCATCACAAGTTTAAAATTCAGTGAGAGGTCGAACCTGGCACTGAATCCTGTAAACACTATCGCGTCTCATTTTTGCCAGTCATGGCCATTCCTCTCATGGTTTCCTAGCTTCAAAATGGGGTAAAAATACCCCGTAAAAGAGGCTCGTTAGTGTGGTGTGCGTGAGCGAGGTTATCAGTGGCTCCACTCGAGCTCCGTTTCCTGAGCTGGGACGGATGAGGCGCTGTGGCTGAGGAAGGCCGCGGGTTTCCTCACATTCACGCTGGAAATAGCTGCACTGCCTCGGCCCCGGGCCAGGGATTGTTCCCCAGAAACGGTGGAAGTGTGAGGGGATGCGGCTGTGTCCGAATGCAGGCTCCTGAAACTCAAACAGATGGTGTGTGTGTGTGTGTGTGTGTGTGTGTGTGTGTGTGTGTGTGTGTGTGTGTGTGTGTGTATGTATGTGAGTGCATGATTATTTGTGTTTATCCACCTGCTACCTAAAAAAGAGCTAAAATAAGAAAATAAGATGCTGTCTGTATGTTGTCCGTATGACAGGATTCATTTTTAAGGATTTTTTGAGGTATTGGGAGTTTTTCAGAAACATGATTTATTCAGAAACATGATTCTAAAAGCTTATTATTAAATTAAATTATTAAAAACATATTATTAATTTATTATAATTATTAAACTATTAATTATATTACACATGTATGTCTAATAAAGGTGATTATGAAGTTTAAAAAGTGTTTGTTTATTTATTTACTTCTTTGTTTGTTTGTTTATGTAAAGTTATAAATTAAGGTTATAAATTATGAATTTTAATTAGTTTAAATTAGTTTTAAATTTTTCATATTATGAAAATTATTGTCAAATTTTGTGATTAATCAGTCACATAACAATTCTTCCTTTTATTCTAAATGTTAAAAAAGAAAAAAAATTGTGGCATGATTTTAGGAATATTATTTTATTATTTTTAATTTCTTTATTTGCTGAGCCATATTTAATCTGTAAATAATTACAGTAATTTAAAGTCATGATTCACTGGTGTGTCTTTCACCAATATTTGTAATGCTGGCATGTTGCTTTGCTTACTGTGTGTGTGTGTGTGTGTGTGTGTGTGTGTGTGTGTGTGTGTGTGTGTGTGTAGCTGTGTGTGATCCTAGAGCCCATGCAGGAGCTCATGTCCAGACACAAGACATACAGCCTCAGCCCCAGAGACTGTCTGAAGACGTGCCTGTTTCAGAAATGGCAGCGCATGGTGGCACCTCCAGGTACACACACACACACACACACACACACACACACGCACACACATGATGTGTCACACACGCTGTCACTCAGCCATTGTATACATCATTTGTTTGTCATTATGCTAAGAGAATATATATAAAATCCAGTAATTTCCCCAACCAATCCCAGCCAGTCTATATTTTTGCTTTCCAGTTCGGAAAACACTTCTGCGTTAGGACATGAACACTACGAGTGAGGATAGATGCTGGATACGGATCTTCAGAGTGCGTTAGGGAGGAGCGAAGCTCGGTGTGGATGCATAGTGGGAATTTATAGGGGAATGGTCTCATTGCAGTGCTCAGTGATGCGAAGTTCATTACAAGCAGTGCGGAACGAATGTGAAACTTGAATATGGCTTGCTTGCACACATCCTGATTTCACCGATTGACAGGCACGAGGGTCCACGAGGCCATAGTTTTACTTATATTTAACCAGTTAGTTGAAAACATTTTGTTTTCACTTCTTCAGCTACTCATACTGATTAGCATAAATGCAGTTGTTTACACAGAATATGACTTTATTAAACATTAAACTAGCTTACTAGTTACCTTTGCTACTGGTTTTAAACAGGTATGTTTAGCTAATGCTAGCTTTAACAAGGCTAGTTACAGTGTGTAATTCATGATAGCCAAAGCTAGAGAGTTAACATTAACGTTTGCTAATGTTTGATGATCTGCACTTAACTGAGGTTGATGATTTATTATCAGGGGTGCCAACAACTATAAGCAGAGCTGTGGTCTGCTTAAATGGAGGAGCTGCTAATGATGAAGGCACTTTGGAGAGAAAAATATAAAAGATTAGCCGATTCATCCACTGATACAGGCTAGCACCTTTATGGTAATATTCTCTCAGCCTGCTAAGAATTTCTTGCTAGCAACGTTGGCACCTCTGCTAATATGTTATTTAAACATAATATAAATCTATTTTATTTAAAACCACTTTTATCTTAGCACTATGTCGAACTGAGGAGATAGTTATAAAAGTTATGACTTTTGATATGATTTATATATGATTCTACTATTCATAACAAAGATTTCATTTATTTTTTAACTGCTCTTCAAAGTAAATTAGAAATATATGTGTAGAAATTTTTTTTTTTTCAAAGTAACTTCTCTGTTCAGTATGTTCTTCACATGACTTTTGCACAAACTGTAATTTAGTGATAAAATCTCGCTCATTAGAATTCCTACACATGTTCATGACCCCGGGTTGTTTTGTCTGGTGGTCCATTTGGATTATTTTCCAAAAGTTAAAACCCACATCACTGTGGCAGACTTAGCAAAATTAGCATCTGTGAAGCTGTCAGTGAACCTGGTATTAATTTGTGGGATTTTCCTCTACTTCCGCTTCTGAACCCCGTCTGGCCCCAGTTACACTCTTATTCCGTGTTGTGAATCCTCTATAACGGCCGTTTCCGTACGAGCTGCGGCTCCTTCTTTTCCTCCCATTCTGCTAAAACACAGTCTGAGTCGAGGGCAGGAAGGAAGGACGGCCACGTTTATACACTGATAAGTCCTTTTTTGTGCTGTTTCCTTGCGTCATTCACACACACACACCCTCACTGGTAAACACACCAGGAGCCAGAATTGTCTGGATTCAGAGTGTATGGCTGTTTTTTTTTTTTATCAATTTTAATTGTAGATATGATAACATTGTTATCTTTCTTTATATTCTTTAATCAAACCAAAGTGAAGTATGAACATTTGCACAGGTTTGAGTGTTTGGAATCTTTGAAAATGTATTTTATAAAATTTACGTTATAAAAACTGGAACATTGTTTTATTTAAATTGTTGTAGTAATGGCAACTGGAATACTGACATTTGCTCCTACAGTAGCTTGAGTAAGTATTCACCCCCTTGAATTTTTTAGTACATTTACAACCCGGAAATTTGTGTTGAGTTTTACCTTCTAGTGTCCTAAACACACTACCGAAGCTACACTGGAGTGCGTCAACACTGAGAACCTGAATGTGTTAATAAACTGATAAAATGAGAACCTGTGACAAGGCGTTTGAAAAAAATTGCTGTTCAGCAGCATGTCTCCATCCAGTTTGCCAAGAACAATTCGCAAAAACATCAGGATCCAGATGTGCAAGGCTGATAGAGACATATCCCAGATGGAATCCCAAAGATGGTCCTACCAAGTATCAACACAGGGGGGTGAATACTTAGGCAACCAACACATTTTTTACTTTTTTTATATTTTAATTAAATCTTGCTGTCACAAATAAAAAGTATTTTGCACCCTACTGTGGAGATCAAACTGCAAAAAATTCCAATTACGTTTTTTTAATTTCCAAGTTGTAATGCTGCAAAACGTGGCAAAGACTTCAAGGGCAGGGTGGATGGGGTGCGAATACTTATGCAAGACACTGTATTTGCAAATAATTCATATGAAGCTCTTAAAAAATTCACACAGGCTCATTAACAGAAATATATGCATTCTGAATAATGGATTCATGGCTTTTTAATCATTTAGAAAGTGTTTTAAATATTATTTTAATCCTTGTATATTTATCTTTTTAATTTGAATTATTTGAATCGTCATACTCTGCACAGAGTTATAAGCTTTTAATCCATATTTATTTATCATTTTTATTTTTTATCTGAACTGCTTTTATTCTGTAGGAAACTTTGAGTTCAGAATTAGCCTGCTTTACATCTCACTTTGCATAGTCATGTTAAATTCATTTTATTTTGACTTTGTGATTTTCAGCAGGACATCCACAGAACTTCAAAACAGAAATCTTCCCTGCAAATCACAAGAAAGGTACTCGTTCTGCCTTCTAACGCTCTTCTTACTTTGTCCCCTAACCAGGAAACTGTGGTCTGTGTTCAACAGCAATGGCGTGAGATACTTTTGTTGCCGAGGTGTTTACCTTGAATGCTCAGTAAAAAAAAAAAAAAAGTTTTCTAGTGACAAATCAGTTTAATATTAAGTCAAAAAATCAATAAAAATTTTACATCAATTAAACACAGCAAAAACAGTGTATGCATTTTCTTAAAATTAACACGTTTTAGTTTTCGTAAGGATTTACTTAAGTATTAATTAGAACTGAAATGCTGAAATAATTATTTGATATATTTCACAATTCAATTTACCGGCATTTTCCTGTACCTGTGTGTTGATATTTAAAATTTGTAGGATTTTAATAATCATATAATTTCTATCATGTGCAAAAATTGTGAATCACATTATTACGATGCAGTGGATATAGCCAACTTTTTAATTTCAGACTACTATTTACTCTTTTCTGGCCCAGAAAACGCCTTTATCCGAAGCTGCAACAATTCTGCTTTCATAAAAGGCAATTTAACAAGGAATATTTAGCTTCAGCAAAGGGGGCATATTAGCATTTTAACTGCAATTTCAATTCCAAGAAGTAGAAGGCTCAAAAAGTTACACACTGCTGCTTTAAAGTGTGCCACCACCACCCCAGTCGTTCTCATAGTATCGTTTCTGTGGGATAATGTGGGATACTGTGGGATACGCATAGGCATTGAATAACATGTTCATAGATTCACGTGTATGCATATATAAAAATGTGCATATCTGTACTTACAAGATGAGATGAATACACACTTCATCGTTATTCATAGATTAAACTTTATAATTTCTGCTTTTAAACTTTATTTCCTGGTTATGACTGACTTATAAAGTCTGTCTTGTGTTTTTTGTTAGCAGTAACAATAAGTTAACATTAGCATGAACATTAGTGTTAGCCAAAAAGCGTATAACTGCTGTCAGGGGTTCATACGTGAGCGATATCATAAACCTTTTAAATATTACATTATAATGAATGAATTTTTATTACCGTGTTTCATTTGTGTGTGGGTTGGTTGGTTATAGCCACTCCCACTTGTTAACCAGCTGTGTTGATGTTCTATTGATTATAAACAGTTAAACGAGTGCTTTTGTGGACAATAGATGTGCATCCTGAGGAAGGCTGTGTTAAGCCGAAATGCGTTGATCAACGATTTTTTAATGTTTTAATGATTTAGCCCAATTTAATAAAGGCCTTTTATGCTTAACCATGTGAGTGCCTTGGAATATTGTGTTGTTTCATCTGATATTTACCTCTCGTATATCCAATGAGCACCAGTGGCTACACAATTGTTTATACCCCTCTAGCAAACCCAGTTGTCTTGTTTCAGAAGAAATTTTTTTTTATTTGAACTCAGTAATCACAGTATTTATGTTACTAGCATGTATAAATAACACACACATATATTGTTGAGTATTAGTGTAGAGTAAAACAGGGGTTTCCTCTTACTACCGCATGTCTTGGGAGAAGTCTTGCATTATACCATGGTTTCTGCTTGTGTATGTACATTATACCGTTCTACAAAATAAGCGTGTTTCTAAGTGTGTGTGTGTGTGTGTGTGTGTGTGTGTGTGCAGAGCCTACTCGACAGACCACAACAAAGAGGAGGAAGAGGAAGAACTCAGCCAGCAGCGCGTCTAACAGCAGCCTCGGCAACAGCACAGGCAGCAAGAAACGCAGTCCGGCCAACAGCTTCAGCCTGAGCAGCCAGGTACCTGTAAGCATCCAAGTTCCTCAGTTTACACACACACACACACACACACACACACACACACATACTCATAACTGTGAACTGTGAGCACATCACAGCAAGATCACAACCTGCAAGAAAAGATAATACCAGTGTGTTAAGGTAACCTAGCACATACACACACCGACACAGACCACACACAGATATATGTGTGGAGGTCTGTCAGATGACTCTGCGGCTGAATTCTGAAAAACAGCTAAAATAGACCAAACATTGGTGTTGGTGTTGGTGTTGGTGGAGAGAGAGTGACACTGTCTGTTTTATTTATTTCTCTTATTTGAGGAAATCACTCATAAAAACTAAAAACTCATAATTGAGCTCGTTCTGTTCATGGACACTTTATCATACTTCAACCGCATACAGGTGTAAGCTCTCACTCATTACCCGCTCGTTCTCTGCGACTCCCTTGTCCCATTCACAGCCAGTGCTTGACCACGCCCTTGCGGGTTTTGACCGAAATTGGATTTTTATCTCAGTCTTGAGGAAATTATAAATATATTTCACCAAAACAACACACGAATTATTCACATCATTTCATGGAGCTTTAGTGGTAAATGGAATCCAAACAGACTACAGCTGTAAGGTGACCTGAGTTCACGGGGATTCATCAGCATTGACATGGTTTCACAGCTCAGTTGTACTGTTTATCTACGAAATATTATAGCTGCAAAATATTAAACATAAAATGCTGCTTTTGTGACAATGCGTATAGTTAAAAGCACTATAGAGATTTGAATATGAATTAAATTGAAATATGAGTGTATCCTGAAAGAGGGTGGAGAGATATATAGGCAAAAGGATGCAAGAAAGTATACCACTTTTTTTTTAAAAAAAAAGGAAGATGCAGCTTTTGTTTTCTTTTCATTATTAATCTTATCATATTTAGCTTTTTTTTTTTAACCTGATGAGGTGATAATGAAGGAACTGTGAAACCTCACACACTGTATGTCTTTAGGTATAAGTTTCATTTTGTCCTAAGGGTATGCAAAATTTACACTTACATCTGCACACACACACACACACACACACACACACGCACACGGTTCCAAAGCATGGACAGAGTCGTTAGGGGTTTATTTCTATATTGTTTATATTGCTAATAATTAAGATGAAGCTGTTGGGTATCTCATAAAGCTACGTTGCAGCAGGTATTTTATTTTGCTATAAAATCTAAAGAGATGGCTGGGTGAGTAGTGAACAGAGCGCGAGTGTTAACCGGAGGCGTTTATCCTCAAGTGCCTTTTTATCCCCAGGCCTCTCGTCCCTAGTGAGTCTCACTCAGCCCCTGGGTCAAACGCACACTTCAACCCACAAGTGTTACAGCTTTCACCAAGGGAGCAATAGTGGGAAGCAGGGTTGCATTTATTTGCAAATGGCTGATGGGATTTGTAGTACGTAGCTGTTCCCCAGAGTCACGGCACACAATAGGAACTGCAAATGCTGACTGGGAGATTAGTGTGGATTTGGAGCGTGTTCAAGCTCTTCACACTTTCGTATGCTCTGCTTGAGGTTACTGGTAAAATCAGAGAGGCAAAAAAAAAAAAAAAAAGATTGTTATTTTGTAGCCAGTGATGTATGCGTGTTTTGTAGGCAGGTGCAAATATTAAATGTACAGGATAGTGTAAGGATTTTTAAAAATCTTTTTTTTGGTTGATGGCTCAATACCAGTAAAAAACAAAATATTAGATAATACAGTTTAATATTTTAATACATTTTAAAATATATTTAAAAATATATTTTAATATTTTTTTACTTATTGTACGAGTAAAATGTTTTTTTTAATACATTTGGAAATAACCTTCTTAAAATGAAAAGTAAAATAAAAGTTTAAAAAAAATATATAAATAAAACTATATATGATAAAAAATATAATCACATTTGTTAATAATAATTTAATGGTCCTAGATAATTATATTATACACTATAATTATAGATTATATAACTGATTTTTGGTAAATAGTAATGTATTAATGTATTGTTTTTGTGGATGCTATAAGATGAGAAATTTAAAGGTCGAGAGTCTCATCAGGTTGTAACTGTGTGAGTGTGTGTGTGTGTGTGTGTGTGTGTGTGTGTGTGTGTGTGTGTGTGTGTGTGTGTGTATGAAGTGAGAGTGTAATTACTGACTGGGTATGAGGAATTTTATCTTATGTGACATTTTTGTTTAATGTATGCCCTGTTTTGGTGTTTTCTGCTTATGTGTGTATGTGCATTATGTTCATTATTAATCCTTATGACATTCTATGTTGTGTAGGTGTGTGTGTGTGTGCGTGCGTGTGTGTGTGTGTGTGTGTGTGTGTGTGTGTGTGTGTGTGTGTGTGTGTGTGTGTGTGTGCGTGTGTGTGCGTGCGTGCTTCATGTGGTAAATAACAGATACAGATTGTATGCATGAGGCATGGTCCTACAATATCCTGTGTTATACCACAGCGCTGTTGAATTCTCAAATCTGATTGGTCAGAAGGTGTTGATTAATTTTTTTATAACAACAGCTCTGATAAATATGTTTTAATATATCACTGCAAGAGAAACAGATCATTTGCAGGGACTTGTACAGCGAGGAGACTTGTATGTGAAGAGAAGTTTATTGAATGTTTTTGGAAGGAGTCTCCAGTGTCAGTGCTTTGTAGCAGCGCTGTATCTTTCAGTTTTCTGACATGGGAAAGTCTTCAGTTAAGAGGGATTTGCGATTAATCGTAATATTTTTATTTTATTCATTTCAAGAGAGAGCAAAAAGGAGAGGCTGGTGAGGGAACGACCTCACCAGCTGCTAAAACGTAATCATGTCAATACAATCGATCAATCGTAAGATCATAAGACGTACGATAAGCTAATAGTTACTATAAATGGATAAAAAGTACACCGTGTTATTAACGAATATAGAAATATATTTTTTTCTAATTTTTTTTCTATAAATAATGATCTGTGGAACCTTCAGCTAGTGTGTGGTAGTTAATTGAGCTAAGTGATGTTAAATGAGCGGTTCAGGTTTTGGTTAAAGGAGCGGTTTGTGTTATTTTAGCCCTCTGCTGCCTGCGTGGGGTATTGCAGTTGCAGTGAAAACATCGACTAGCCTTTTCCTCCCCCTGAACCATTCAACTCCAGACCCTCTGCTGTATGAGACGTCTGAGAGAGAAAAGAGATTGAGCTCATTTCTGGGCCAGAAAAACTCAACCAAAAATGTTTTTTCAATATTTCGCATGATAATAAGACAAATCACTGATTTTTTTTTTGTCTTTCAAATTGTATGATTATTTTAAGTCTGGAAACACTTTTAAAATGACAATCTCTTCTTTTTTTTTGCTAATGTAAGAAATGAAAAGTTAAGAATAACAGACGACAGCATACAATCTGATTAACTTTAATCCAGATAAAAAACTACAAAACAGGAGGAGTGAAGTTTTTCTTTAATGAACACACGCACCAGTGAGACTGAATTACAGTTTATTAGGATATAGCAGCTAGCACCTCCGTGTAAAATGCACGAGCTAATCCGTTGGCTAGCGATAATAATGGCACATGAAACATATAAAACATCTGACATGAATTTACACCAGCGCCTGACTGTTTTCTACCCTTTGAGCTTTGTTCCCCTCTCTCTAGGAACGGATTTAATTGCGAGAGTCTGTACTTGCTCTGGAAGGAACATGCACACACATACATGACACACACACACACACACACACACACACACATGAACACACACTGTGAGAAAAGTGTTGGTATGAGCCACTGACACGGTTCCAGCTCTCGTTATCATACATCTATATCTGAGTGGGTGTGTGTCACTGAACACTTGGCCCCCTCCGTCTTAAAGCGAAACACGGAGCCTGTGGAGCCGAGCCGCGCTCTGCGGAGAAGAACATGCTGCTTACATATGTAGCACGGCCGTTTGGTTTTGTCTGTGCAGTTGTACAGCAATGAGCACTCTCCGACGTGAGCCCACTCACAATGAGGCAGACATGTGACCACCGGTGGAGAGGTGCGAGGCGGGTGTGTATCAAGCGCTGTTACAACAGTGCCCCCTAGTGCAAGTACAACACAGTGCTGCGGTTTTGGAGAACGATTCCGAACGGCGTCCAGCAGTGCAGCGTGTTGTGTCATACTGATCCTCACCTGTCCATCCGAAATCGGTGGTTTAAGACGAAACATGATTACGCAAATATAGGTCAAAATTAGGAAAAGAAAAGGCTTAGCTTCTGAGGACAAATTGTTTTAGGTCAATATAAGCTTAAGATTTAGAGAGACTTCCACAGTCGTGGTAATAACTGGTCCATTATTATACAAGTAGAACATTTTGAGACACAGTGACATTTAAAAATAAAATATTTAATCTATGGACCTCTTTTTAAATCTTGCTCACTGTGGCTAGGTTTGTGCGATATTCATTTTTTTACCATTTCAAAACGATTTGATTCGAAATGATTTTTTTGTGATAAACCGTTTAATCGTAAAGAACTGATGAAAACAATGACAGGAGCACGAAACATCTATCAAACATTTCAGGTTTAAGGAGAATAGGGGAGAGTGGAATAATATTATCAGCTGTGTGGCTGTGAAAACTCACCTGGATGCTGGATTTTTAATGCACAGTGTACATAAAAACTATCACAGCACAGTTCCAGCATAGTCCTTTTACATATCGGTTGTCCTATCGGTCTAATTGTCCACGTGGCTGACGTGATGCTGCTGAAAGTTCTAATTCTAATTCTCATCATTATTAAATTTATTTGGCTTACGTCTGACATTTCATTGTAGGTCTGTTTAATCAATTAGTCAATTTTTTTTTGTTCTTTTTTCTCTGCAAGTGCCATTTTTACCATTTTCAGCCAAAATTTTTCAGTGGCATCTCAAATAAATATAGTTAACTGATGTTAGTGAAGTCATAGACATAGACATAGATTTTCTTTCTGATAGATTTTATTTCACGTTAACGAACTCAAACCTGAGGAGTGAGGATGCTAAACGAGTTCAGTCAAAGAGCATGTGAGATGGGGGAAGGGGCGGGGCTTCCAGGCGGTCAGTTCATATCAGAGAGTTCAAATTGGCAATTTGTTTGGCGTATTTTTCCAGTGCTATCTCGTACTAGAGTACTCCAGTGTTAAATTGTGGAGCTCCTACACAACATGTGTAATGTTTGGCAGCTCTGGTAATAACAGTAGAGACGAGTAAATCATTGTAGCACATCGACCTAATCACGGCTGTATTTCAAATTTCGCTGAAAAAAAAAGATCATTTGTAAAAGCAGAACATCTCACTTCCTGTGTCCTGTTTTCTGTAAAGAAAGCTGTAAATAATGTTTTTGCTCTCTATCTCCTCCCACAGTCAATTTATTTAATTAATGAATTACATGATGCTAGCGTGGAGATTCTTCTGTCTCATTGGTTCTGAAATTTATTAAAAGCTTATAGAGTTGCAGTTACATCAAATGTTTTACAGATAAAGTTAAATTCTGACATTTTACAAATTCTAACTCTTAGAGAAGATTTATTATTTAAGGATTCATTTGATAATTCAGGGTTCTTAGCTCCCAGAAGAGGTTCTGTAGGTTTCTACAGAGTACCTTTAAGGATTCCTCCAGATGGACAACCTACATTTCCTAAGCGTGTCCACACTATGGAGGCCACTGCCAGTTTTTCAGTCATGTTTGTTTATAACATGACATTTATCAGTTAAGTCTGAGCATTTTTCCAAAATTCCCAAATTCCCATCTGGTAATTATGAGTTCAGTGAAGACGTGAATGCTTTTTGTAAACCTTCAGCTAGTAATTACTGTAAATTTGGGCATGACATGAAGGAATATTGTTCATTAAGTGAGGAAATTATAGTAAAGAATACAGTCAGGAAGTTGAGAAGGACTTTTTAAAACTTTTTCACTCTTTTTTTGTGAAACGTTTATGGGGGGAAAACTGAAGAAGGTGAAAGACAAAATTGCAGGAAAATGAAGCTTTTAAAAAATTATTAATTAGTTTAGTTAATATTATTATTATAATTTTCGATTTTTTTAATTTATGTGAAGCAAAATGAACTCTGAACAAAACACGAGTGAAGACAAATAACTAAAAAATTAAATTACCTCAAACAAAATAACCTCTAATCTACAAAAACAATTCAATTCCGTTGTGTTTTATTCCTTCCTTAACCTGACTTTTGTCTTGCGTCGTTGCTTGTGGTTCAGCCTCGGGTGTTCGGTTCAAGGCTCAGGTCAGGAGAGCTGATCCCGAATCAGCGCTGAAGGGCAGAAGTGTGTTTTGAAGTGCGGTTCTTTACGCAGGTTTATCCACAGGCTAGAGCTACTGTAATGAGATGAGTACGCAGAACACGCTTCTTATTTGATAGCAATTAGAGCTTGCAGTCAGAACACCAGCTGGAACCTGTGAGATGCAGCACTCTGTGAGTGTGCGTGCGTGCATGCATGTGTGTGTGCGTGTGTGTGTGTGTGTGTGTGTGTCTTATTGGCCCCTGGTTTCACACCCTGAGTGGAGGGTGACAGTTGCCGTTCAAAAACAGATGGCGAATTCAAGCCTCGTTGGCAAGCAGCGGTCTTTTTTTTCCATCACTAACATCTCTGCTAATGAGTTAATTAGCTATGTAAATTGACAAATCAGCATGTGGATATTGTGATTTAGTCCAAAAGCCCACCTTAATGAATGAGTGTAATTACGGAGTAGAGAGGAGGAGTGGGAGCTCAGCGGCCTGCGTATGAGGCCTTGTAGACCATCAGGAGACGTGGAGAGAGAGTGTGAAGGAGAACAAGAGAGAAAGAAAGACAGGGGATTTTATAATGGCTAGTGATTTAATTAAGAATTATTTCACAGTGTTTTTGTAAATGAGTGTTTTCTGCATAAATGATAGCACCAGCGTACCCCTTAACTGAGCAACTGTATGTACCAGATTAGAAGAGTGCTGCCACTCGTATGTACGTAAGGAATTAAACACTTCAGAACATGCTGTTATAGGGAAATAATCAGTGATGCAGCCTGATACGGTGTGTACTCTCACCACACCGAAGTGTATTATTTTCCGTGTACAGCAATTTGTTCCTTTGTCAACCATAGTTCCTTTCTCATAGCTCATAGCCTTAAATCCAATGTATGTGAACCTTTCTAGTTAATTGTAAGCTTATTATCACTACATAGGAGCTTTATGCTATAAATATTAAAAAAGACTTTTAAAAAAATGGCTCGTGCACTAACCCCACCCCTTTCGTGGTATGATTGGCAGGACGTGATGGTAGTGGGCGAGCCCACTCTGATGGGCGGCGAGTTTGGCGATGAGGACGAGCGGCTGATCACGCGGCTGGAGAACACACAGTACGACGCCACCAACGGGCTCGACGACGATGACGACTTCACCAGCTCGCCGGCGCTCAACAACAGCAGCCCCTGGGCTAAAGCGCCGCCGCCTGGCCAGGACAGCAAAACTGAGAGCACGGCTTCGCAGGCTTCACAGTAACCAGGCACAGTTCCATCTTTCTCGCACACTCTTTTTCTCTCTCTGACTTTACTTTCAACCCCGATGATCTAATTCCCTTCTCGTGGCGTCCGTGGCGTCCATTTTTCACCACAGACTTCGATGTGTCCAGCGATACACAGCACTGAGAAGCTGAACAGGCCTGATGAGGGAAATGGGCATTTTCCAAAAAAAAAAACAAAAGGTGAAGAAGAAGATTGATACATGAGATGTTCAACTGATAAACTATAGGTGGTCAGTGCGGTAGCAATACATGTCCATGGCGACTCCTGTCTGGACAACAACCAATCAGTGAAGAGATAACTGCGGTTGGATGGTCTGTCATTGGAGAGCAACTGAGATCTGATGCACATTTGCATTTGCATTTATTTCAAANTTTTTTTTTTCAATACAACAAACTGGCTAAGTCCTAAATCACATCCTTTTACATGCTATTATACGGCTTAGGACGTATCCACTGCTTCTGAAAACGACAGACATTGCTGAGGGAAGGACAAACTTCTCTAGCTGTATAATTTACACATGTAATTTTACCCAAAAACTATTTTGTTTTCTGGGTCTAATTGTGTTATTTTTAAGAATTTGTGAATATTCTGTGATCTCCTTGTACAATCTCTGATTGAAGGCACATATGACAAACATATTCCCTCTGTATCCCTTTAACAAACCTCTTACCAAACCGGACTGTAACTTGTTGCTGCATGATATTTTGAAATCTGTAAACTGTTTTTGTTTATTCCTCGGTCTGAGGCCATGTTGTGTTCAGTTTATCGGTTGGAAACACCTGCAGGGTCGTTCCTCTGTACATATGGACGCAGTCCGCTCTGGTGCAGCCCTTCGAAGACAACTGATCCTCATCCATGACGGCAGCTCTTTTGATTGACCTTCAGTCGACACTGTTTTTTTCTTACTAATGTGCACCTGAATGAGAAAAGTAAGAACGCTAATTGCTAATTTGAGATTAGCAAATACATGCACAGGGCACAGATATACACTCACTGGCTATTTTAATAGTAACACCTGCAGTTATCCAATAGCCAGACTGGTTCAAGGTGACAGGAAGGCTATGGTAACTCAAATAACCACTCTTTATAACCGTGTTCAGCAGAAAAGCATCCCAAAACACCATCTGGTCTTTTTCCAGTCTTCAGCTATCCAGTCTTGTTAAGGCTGTGCTCACTGTAGTCTCAGATTCCTTCGATCTTGGCTGACAGGAGTGGAACCGGATGTGGTTTTCTGTTGTTTGTGGCCCATCCGTCTTGAGGTTTGACATGTCATGCTTTCTGAGGTGCTTTTCTGCTCACCGTGGTTGTAAAGAGTGTTTATTTGAGGTACTGTATCCTTCCCAGTCTGGCCGTGTCAAATGCCTCATGAACAAGGCAGTTCCACCTGCAGAACTGGACAGGTGGAGTGGTGTTCCTGTTAAATTGCCCAGTGAGTGTATTTTGGTGTTATTGAAATGAATAGACAGTGACATGACCCTCAATGTTCAAGATGTTGATGATGGCGGTGATGATGGTGATTGGTATACACCCAACCAAAACATCTATTTTTGGCCTGTTCAATTGTGTTTTAATAGTTTTTATGACTGCTTTTTTTTTTCCAAAGATCCAAATGTATTTCCAGTTCCAACACAATGGAACTCAGATCTTGTATTATTAGAACTCTGCACTGTTTGTATAATATTTAGCAGAGGTGTTTTCGTGTCATATCCAAAGTCTTGTATGTATGCTTTGCAATTTTATGTGCCAATAAAATGTGCTTAGGCCTACAGGGCTCTTCTTTTTTTTTTTTTTTTGCCCACGTGTATTGCTAATCTAAGCCTTAGTAAAGTACCATGTAAAAATACAGGAGGAAAGGAAATAGTGTGGTTGCCTCACAGCTCAGGGCTCCCCGGGTTGATCCTCGGGTTGCGGTCTGTGTGGAGTTTCTGTGCATGATTTTTCTTATGACTGTATGGGATTTGTCTGGGTTCTCTGGTATCCTCCAGCCTTCAAAATACATATAGACTGTATTGGCCCATGCTAAATTGTCCATTGCTGTGAATATGTATGTGCATGGTGCTTTGTTCCATCCAGAGTGCTTTCCTGCCCAATGCCCAGTGTTACCATGATAGGCTCTAGATCCACCATGGCCCTGACTTTGTAAACTTTCAAAGAAAATTCCTGGTAAGTTTATTTCCTAAGCTTCTTAAAGAACATATACAGTTCTTTGGCTGTTGAGGTGCTGAGAATGTATTAAATATCCACCTTGCCAATGTTGAGATTTGGGTCCAGGTTGCAAACTGAGTTTCAGTTTGTCAGGGTTTTTGTGAAAAGTGCTTCTTTGCCATCATTGACACAGCATTGTATAATAAGAACCAGCAGTGCCACTCAAAATAGATACAGGGCCAGTTTGCTCAGTTTGCTTCTTGGCTAAGACCCATGCACAGCTTTATACGTTTATTGAATGTGCTTGTGCTAACTTTGCTGAGAATGTATAGCTTCACCAAGAATTGTATATACACTTTGCATATTTTACTGCAAAACTTTATTACTTCCATGAGGAGTGTGTATAGGATTCATTTGCTTTGCATGTTGTATCATTGTCTATCATTTTTGAAACATCTGGTCACTTGCATGCCTAAAACAGTGTCTTATTAAATCATTTTAATCTCATAAAGGCTTGTTAATATGCTGATGGGTTTAACTTTGTATGTTAGAGCTGGCCACTTGGCTTATATGTGTGATCCTCTTCTGCCATCTGGTGGTCAGGTCCACTTTTTTTTTTTTTTAGGTCAGAGAAAGATATTTTAATATTGCATATTATATTAATAGGGAATATTTAAATTTACTTGTCTGTTTTACTGGGTATGGTTGCTTTAGCCAGTGTACAAAAGACTAAATTTTTAAATGAGCAACAAATCAAAATGTTTAATTTTGATTGAGGGATTTTTATGTTTTAGAAGTTTAATTTGTCCGAATACATCGAAATTATTACATAAAATGTTTGTTAAATACTAGGTGGATTTTATATTTTCAAATAACATAATTTTGTTATGTGTAGCAGATTTGCATCTGCTGTTTGTGTGTGTGTGTGTGTGTGTGTGTGTGTGTGTGTGTGTGTGTGTGTGTGTGAATTTTATATATATATTTAAAATGCTATTTGGGTTCAAATGAATTAAAGACCGTTGGGGTTGTTTATTCTTTTTGCGACGTGATGACGTAGCACTGTAGCAGTCACCCGTATTCCGACATATCCCGCTTCCTGCGCTATGATTGGTCGGAATCAACGAGCGTTCTGAGCTCTGATTGGCCAAAGCGTCGCCTTCACCAGCGTGAACAGCAAAACGAGGCGGAAGTGGTCGGAATGCAGGTAGGGGAAAAACGCGTGAAATTAAAAATGGCGGACTCTCTGTGTGGAGGTTTGTCAGAGGAAAAAGATCCAGAGGACAGCCCGGAGCGGGTGACACGCTCTTGGAGAAAGGTGGGAAGGACTAGAAAAGGCGTCTCTGAGACAGAAATGGCGGAAACTCTGGGGTGTTTTGATGGACAGTGTGGGAAAGAGGAGCGGCGCGAGCACTCAGGTGAGCTTCAGCATCTGACAGCTCGCGCACCTTTGGAGCTGTGGAGACAGAGTCACCTGTGGTATCATCTGCTATATTTCTCATCTTCATTAATATTAACTATGAGCGTAAACACCTTAGCAGTAATTTACAGTACTGTTAGCCCATATGTCACCTCAGTGACAGGTAAAATGAAATAAATGGCACTGACTCATAACAACCACAGCAGCGTTTATGACATTAAAGGTGTAATAGTCAGTTTTTATGTCTCACTAGTGGTAGAAATATGCAGAAAATGATAATAAAACAACAGTTTCAGCCATGACCTCAGCATAAGTATATTACTTGGGCTGTGAAAACCCGTTTGAAAAACTGCTATACGGTCCGGAATGTTTGTTTGTGTTTGGATGAGCCTCTTGTCAGTCATTCTGTAGACCCCGCCCCCAAGGTGCCTTCACGCCATACTCATCTCATCTCAGTCTATCAGCAATGAGAAACACTACTCTGGGAAAAAAAAGAAAGAAAGAAATGCTGCGTGTTTACAGAGTAATAACACAGTTAAGGAGAAAATTTCACAAATCTTAACTAATGCACCTTTAACACTTCTTCTGAAGAGAAATTGTCCTGTAATGATTCCCTGGAAATGGACTTGGGGGTATTGTATCTTTTCAGAAGTTAGTACATGAAAGTATATCTCAACATTTCTATAGTCTTCATTGCATAATTAAAGGAAAACTCCATCCTGAAACACATTAAATATGTTTATATTGAATGTTTGTGATGTATTTCATGATCCTGGTAAGTGCTGTATTTTTGTTGTGAGGTGAGAGAGCAGGTCAGCCTGAAGGATTAAAGCGCTGCTGCATCAGTAGTGTGAAAATAGACCAAATAGAAGTTTAAACTAAGAAAGTTAACTCAGAATGTCATTACGATTTTTTTAATGCTACTTATAAAGATTAATATGGAGGTCATTCAGGGTGGATGTGATTTTGTTTGGTGTCTGAGGTTTATTTTGTAGTGAAAGTCTGAGTTTAATTATTTTATTTATGTTTTTTTAAGTTTAAACGTCATTTCTCGACATGATGGTCTGTTTTCACTTCACCTTCAACCCTGACCTACTTGAGTCTACATGATTTCTCTGTGGAGAAAAAAAAAGCATGAAATGAATGAAGCGTGCTGTATATCGTAACCTCTTTGTGCACAGACGAAGAGGACACAGACGAGCCGTCTCTTCTTAGGTTCATGTGTGCCGAGTTGACCAGAGGCTACTTCCTGGAGCACAACGAGGCCAAGTACACGGAGCGCAGAGAGAGAGTCTACACGTGCATGAGGATCCCTAAAGAGCTGGAGAAGGTGGGAGTCATATACACACTGTCTCATTTTCTCTCACACACTCAAAGGCACATGCTGTCTTATTTACTCTGTTTCTCTCTCTCTCTCTCTCTCTCTCTCTCTCTCTCTCTCTCTCTCTCTCTCTCTTTCTTACCACACTCCTTCACTCACTGTCATGAAGGACACTGCTACACTTTAGTTTCATGATAGATCTGTCTGTGACTGATTCTCTTACTCAGAAAGCTCAGGCCACGTTTACAGAACACGGACAGGATTCCAGACAGGAGTGTGATACGTGTAATAAGTGTTGTAATTATGTGACACAAGATTGCACAAGACTGTCATGCTGGGTGTACATGTAACCCTTTCAGCACAGGATTACACAATTCAGTGAGTAACTAATGCTATAAACATGCACAGTATACTGTACTCGACATATAGGAATCATAAAAAACAAAATGTGATGTGCTGATGTCACCCAACGACATTTCTGTTAAACAAAGAAAGTTTAATAGGAGACAGTTTCAACAGTCAAGTTTTGCTGTTCCTAAAAACAAAAGCTTAATTTCGCACTCGCCATTTTCCTGAAACAGTGTCAGTTCAGGACAGGTCAGTGTCCTATTAATGAGAAGTCCAACGCTGAAGTAGTGGTGGCGGCAAAGGTTGGACTCAAAGTCCCAGAATGCAGTGCAGCTATATGATAGAGTTGAATTATGACAGTTGGAGCAAAGTGTAGCAGTGTGGAGGTGAGAGATCTGGACAGACTGAAGGACTAAAGCGCTGCTGCATCGCTCTCTTAAGGTAGAGATAAAGCGAGGACTGAATCCCGCTAGCAGCAGTATAAGGTGAAGGTGAATGGTAAGGATTACACACCCATGCTGAATTTGGCTAACGAGTGTTCTGTGTTTGTGGGTAAAGGGGGGAGAGACGAGAGAGAGAGAGAGAGAGAGAGAGAGAGAGAGAGAGTTGAACAGAGCCGTGTGTGTGTGTGTGTGTACATGTCTTTAGAAGTAAAATTAGTTCACTGAAAAGCAAGAGCAAGAGAGTAGCAGCCTGCCTCCCATCTCCTCATTCCCGATCCAACCCAGGAGAAGTGCTCTCTCTCTCTCTCTCTCTCTCTCTCTCTCTCTCTCTCTCTCACATATGTATAAACAAACCATTAATGTGATATGAAAGTAATATTATATGCAATTACTTAATATTTTCCAAACGTGAACTTTTTCTGTTACACTATATAGCTTCTTCAACACATGACCTAAGCATATTCAGGACCAGAATTATTGGCACCCTTGGTAAAGATGGGTTAAAAAAAATGCTATGAAAAGAACATAAATGTAGATGTTCCAATAATTCTGAAATCGTATTTTTCATAAGGTTTTTTTTTTAATTATTATTTTCTTAGAATGAATTTATTTTAATTAAAAGTAGGATATAGTATCTCTAATATTTTCAGTATTAAATTTACCTATTTAACCCCAAAGATCTTTAACAGGGGTGCCAATAATTTTGGAGATGACTGTATATGGTGGTATGGTATTCACTCTGAATGTGTGTCGAAGGGCTGGAAATGTAAACCCAAGTTACATATAAAGAACTAAATAAATAAGACACAGAAAAACATGTTTATGATAAAATTATAAGTATAATATTCACTCTGTGGTTTGTGAAACAATCACATAGCGTAATGCTACTGCTAATGTTCATTCCACACACCCACACACACACACACACCAAGTTGCCCAATGACTGTGTGTGTGTGTGCGCATATGTGTGTGTGTGTGTGTGTATTGCAACGTGTACTCATGAGCACAGTTCACAAAAGATAAGATAAAGCATTCGAACGTGTAATGTATTTTCTGTTCATGTTATGTTTGTCAAATTACCTAAATGCAATAACTTTATACCACAGATTTATATTAATGTCTTCGTTCTAATACGTTACCGTTTCTATAGTAACAGCACATATGATGCAAGCTCAATAAAAAACAGATTAAAAAAACACGTTGTTATTTAAAAACGTGTAATCGTTGATAGTGAAGTTTATTGTAAGGAAACGTTTATTTAACAATTATGGAAGGAGTCTCCAGTGTGAGCACTGTGTTATAGACAGGAAGTTGTCCACCGCTGGAAAAGCTCCTTCAGGATGTGATGTTATAAGTAAATAATCTTCATTACTTACTGTACAGAACATTATAATAAGCATGTCTCGTACAGTAGCTCTGCATCACAGGACACACGCAAAAGAGGTAAGTCTCATTCTAAGGTGTCAAAAACACAACCATTGTATTATTCACGACTTTAAAACCACGTTCGAATCCACTGCGATGTAAAAGTAATCAGCATTTGTTACCACCAGATGGCGCAGTGGATCCACGGACTAGCTAATGACCAGCTCATACCTCAGTATTAATTATCCGTAGATTTTCCTAATCATTTCTGAGCTGTATTTAGAAATGTGTAGAGGTCTGAGGAGCTGCTTTCTTCTTCCTGATACACTCACATACACAAACAATCTACACTTTTCTACCCACAGGTCATAAACACAGGGCCCGCGTTATTCCCCAAGTGAATGGGGCAGTGTGTGTGTTGAGAGGTGAGGTGTGTGTAGCAGTTTATTAGCTAGTGAAAGCTGCAGTGTGTCCCGAAACAAAAAAACGTGGAAGACTAAAAGAAGTAAAGAATTCAAGCATTGTGTAACGTAACGTGAGTAAGTGTGGCGAGCTAGTTAGCTTGTTCAGTGCACTGATACAGATTATACACAAACGACGGTTATCATTATCCTTTTCTTAGAAGGTGTCTGAGGAAGTACGTTATGTTTGACAAAAGGTCAGCAAGTCATTGCATTTTACTTCGCGTATATTTATGTGTTAAATATGAGGTAAACATAAAATTGGACGAAATCAGATTTGGCGAAAACCAGTTTTCATAATTAGGTCATATTTAACGTGGTGTGAGCTTCAGTTCGGATAAATGACGTGTCCACGTGAATAACGTGAATAACGTGATTGTCTCAATTCCCCGTAACTGATTATTGGCGAATGCGTCCTCACCTTTGAGCACACCAAAGACTGATATGTACAAATGATTACGTCCACCTGACTCTAGCGTTACTAGGGCTGCACAATATATCGGAATTATCGGAATATCGCAAATGAAAATATTGCGATATGCATATCCCAAGGGCTTGCGATAACTGAATGATTTTAATACTTCAAAAAGTTGTGACAGTTCACAGTTTTAGGGCGATGCACACAGCAGAGGATGCTTTCTTTTCCTCAAAAGAACATGAATCATTTTTTTGGTTTATATATATTTATATATTTATATATATATGATTTACATTGATTTGACACACTTATAACGTTATCATACCGCATATCGCATCATTTTAACAAGTTCTCGCATTTTCCTACAACATCGTACATCCCTAATTGTAACTATCGGAGTGTGTTTAAGGGAAAACGTCCTCACAGTGAGATTTCTGTTCTTCTCCCTCACGCAGCTCATGATGTTCGGCTGCTTCCTGTGCCTCGACGCATTCCTCTACGTGTTCACGTTACTGCCCCTCCGAACCCTGCTCGCCTTCCTGAGACTGCTGACCATCCCCTGCTGTGGCCTCGGGTAAACACACACACACACACACACACACACACACACACACACACACACACAGAGGCTTCACTTCTTCCTCGAAAGCACTCATTACAGCTGTAATATTTACACTCGTATATACTCGGCGTTCTTTAACGAACTGCAGTTGATGATAATTGACTTTCAAAGAATGCTCTGATATATTTCCTAAATGAATTCTTTTATTTTAAATTTGTAATCTTGTGCTTGTGAGCTCTAACATATCATTTTTTTTTCCTCGCCATATTCTTTCTCAGGGCACACGTGTGCCCGTACTGCAGAAGGAGCAGGTAGGCTGCCATGTTAAACCATCAGTTCATTCATTCATTCATCCATCCATCCATCCATCCATTCATTCATTCATTCATTTATTCATCGTGCACTAGATGTACAAGGTGTACAAGGTAAAGATACTAAACTGTAGGTATAATGTATTTTATATATTTAAAATAATTGCAGGCTATATAATATATTAATCTCACACTATATATTAGTGTCCATATTTAAAATAAGAATTAGGGTTTTTATTTTATTTTATAATTTAACGATATATGCATTACAGACTCGTGCAGTCATTACATCAGTGAAATGCACAGTATATAGTTATCATGGATGCTGAGTAATTTGAATCAAAATGTCACACGAGTCACCACCACTTTTGCACACCTGGATGTCTGTGTGACTTGACTGCAAATCGTTTTTAGTTTGGAACGTGAGGAGAGATATTATGAGAGATAATAGCATGGTAAGAAACAGATTGAGGCATAAAGAGCTTTAAACGAGGGCAAAATGGAGGACGTTCAGGAAGCACGTGTCCTAGCAAGAGAGTATTGGAGTCTTATATGTTTAGGTCATCAGCAGGATTCACGTGACTCGTACAGCCTTTTGCTCGCTAGTCCTGAACTGTTTCCAGTGTCTTAAAGATAAAGATTAGTGCTGCTGTTCATTCTGTATTACACTGTACTGTATTTCACACTGTGCATTAGCGGTTGCGCAGGGTAGTCCACTAGCCGCCGCTGTGGGGCATAGTACTTCAGACTAGATGAAGCTAGTCAGCTGCACAAGACTATGCTGAGAAATATATTTTTTTTTTCTTTCTTTCTTTTCTTTTGTTTTGTTTTAATGGATATCATTTTGGATGAAGTGGGGAGGTCTGTGCCAGCCTGTTTTTTAATCCCACTCCCATCCACACTTCCAAAGAAATTTTTTTGTTGTCCTTTAAAGCTAAATAAATGAATCCATGCACTGTGGCAGAGTGAACTCTCTCATAAACAGGGTCGTGTGAAAGAGTGCTTTCAGAGCCGCGGGTTGCACATCACTATCCAATCCCCTTTAGCTAGTTTAGAGTCCCATTAGAGGCAGATCAAGACTCGTTTCCTGGACGCTACTGATCCCGGAGCTGAACATGGAGGAAAAACCTCCCAGATGTTGCATCAGCATCGCGCTGTGCACTTCCAGTTTCAGATTCAACGATCAGCTCATCCGAACAAGTGCATTTTAAGAATTTGTCCATCTTTAAATGGTACATTATTACACACATTTATTATTTTGCACATTTATTATAGCAAATTATTTTATATTTAAGTTTTGATCGACTTCTTTTTTTTGAACTGCTGTTCAACTGGTAAAAATTACGCAACTCCTACTGTATACAACATCAAATACACACCAGTCCTTTTAGATTAGATTCAACTTCATTGTCATTGTGCAGAGTACGAGTGCAGAGCCAATGATATGCAGTAATGTTTTCGCGGATATAGTTAAGTGCCCAACAGCAGCAGCTTGACAGTGCTGGGGCTTGAACCCCGGACCTTCAGCCAGCACTGCCCCCTGATCTTA
>CM074951.1:4427153-4447726 GCA_037577455.1 Pangasius macronema
TGTGTTCACTACTGTGTGTGTGCACTTGGATGGGTTAAATACAGAGCACAAATTCCGAGTATGGCTCACCACACTTGACCACAAAGTCACTTCACTTCACTTCACTTGAAAATAAAATTTTAATCGTTTGCCGGAAGTGAGAATCTATAACTTAAAACTAGACTATCTTGAAAACTATCTTGAGTGCATTCTTCTTCTGTATTGTAAAACTGCTTATTAAGGAGGAACCGTGTAAAGTGGGACTGTTTTTTTTCCATCAGGATTTCACTGGCTTGTGAAAAAAGATTTATATCTAGACATGGATGAAAGGTCTTCGCATTTTTCTGAAGATTGCTGACAAAATCATTGCCGTTTAGGTGATAAGTAGTGCAATCTAAGCAGGGACATGAGCCACCAAAAGGTTTTTTTTATAAATGTCAGTTTTGGTATGCTTGGATTAGATTCTGCCTCGGCTGTAAGTCGCCTTGGTGTAAATATGGATCTGAAATCTGGCAGTGTCATCTCTGCTCTAGAACTATGTATATCCCTGAGGCTTGGCCCTGCAAATGGGAATTTCTAAATATATACAAGAGCAAATGTTAAACTAGACTGTAGAAACGGTTCACTCGGATACACACAGCTGTGGAAGAGTCATTTTATTATTTGTGAAAGCCACGTCTCTCATTTGTGACGTTCTTTTAAAGCATGGTAGGGACGTGTGAAAGTGTTATCTACTCTTTGCTCTTCCTGCTGCCGGAAACAAGTCTCCTACAATATTTTCTGTTGCTTTATAGTTTCTCCTACTTTCCAGTCTTCATACTTTGAAGTATGATTAAGCAGACTTCCTTCTACAGCAGAACACTCCTACACTTTAACGTGCATATTTTCCTGCTTCAGAACCTGAGGTGTAGCTCTGTTAATCTCAGTCAGAGTCATGATCGTCATGAGCCTTGCAAATTTAGAAGACTTCTCACGAGCCAACTCTCTCGAAACGTTCTGAATGGTTAGAGATGGAGTTATTGTGTCACCAGTTCCCTCTCTCAGTGCGAGCTGCAGTTCCAGTCACAATGAGCGCCGTCTGCTTTGTAGTTCACACCAAGTGCTTTTGTATACATTTCAAGTGTCCTTGTCTCTGTTCTAGTCCTGTCTCTGCCTTTGTCCTGTCTTTGTTGTATTTCCTGATTGTGTCCACCTGTATGTTATATCTGTGGTTAGTTTGTCTGTTTAAACCCTTTTGTGTCCAAGCCATGTTTTGGGTTTTTTTTCATAGTTCTACATCTCTTGCATTTCCCGGTTTTGACTGTTATCCATTTTCCTGTTTCATGAATGTTTTTTTTTTTTTTTTAACTGAGTGTACACACTTGCATCCTTCCGCCATCTGTGTGTTACATATTTATTGTGACTTGATTCATACGAAATCCTGTAAAAGATTTCTATGAATTTTGCACTCAGTGTTCCTCAGTGGTTTTAGATGCTTGCAAGATGTCTAAAGAGGTTCTATATAGAATCTTTTCAGAAAAGAAAAGCCTCCATTGTCGGTTTCCGTATAAAATATTTAAGAGTTCCCTCAGAGGGCTAACTCTTTCGAGTACTACTTGAAGCTTCTTTTTTGTTGTTTTTTTAAATGGAGAGTGTACTGGAGAGGTGTGGATTTATTTTGTGATATGTTATGAATTAATTCTGAATTCTCAGAAATAAATGTACCAAAATGTACTATACTTGTACTGAGTTGTACCGTTAAAGATACATCGTTTTCTTTCTTTCTTTCTTTCTTTCTTTCTTTCTTTCTTTCTTTTTTTAACCTTTATATTTATCTTTATGTATCTTTTTCTGGAAAAGTGAACATACTATACCTTTAAAAAAAAACAACATTTGTAACGTTGTAGTTAAATAAAGAATAAATTCAGAAAGAAAAATAATGAACAACAGGGTGGTATTATGCAGAATGTATTATCTTTCCTATAACAGCATGCCACAAAGTGTTTTATTCCTCTTATACCACAGCAATTTGTCAGTGCTACCAGTTTTTTATTTATGAAAAAACAGGATTTTTCTGTGAAACAAGTTCCTGTTATCACTTGCATTATAGCAGCTGTAAACAGTCCTTCACTCACTCACGTTCTCCTGAAGTTTCTAAGACAGAAAAATATCACTGACGGCATTTTACTGAGAATCCGAGAAGCACAAAGTCCTCTGTCCTGTAAACTCGCTTCCAGTTTTACCTCTGACTGTTAGAAAATGCTGAAACTGGAGACTCCTTCCAAAAAAGGTTAAATAAACAACTTCTAACAGAAAACGTCACCAAATGAATAGACTCTTTTTTTTTTTCTTAGTTGCATAATACATATTTTTAGTCCTTTTATTATTAGACTTGGATTCTGTGGAGTTCCTGTGAATGAGCTGTTACTATAGAAACAGGAACTTATTCGAACAGACACATTAATACAAACCTGAGATTTCAGCTACAGTTGGCATTACTGTCAGAGCTGCTGTTATAGAAAATGAATCCACATCATCTGAGCAGTCCATGTTTCTTATGATGGAAAGCCAGTTAGATCTTTTGTGGGGAAAAAATAGATTAACAACAACAATAATAACAATAACAATAATAATAATCAAAACTAACTTGTAACTTGTGAAAACAGTTTCTCTTATTTGCACAGTAAAGATTAGTGGATGCTTTTAAATAACACTGACTCATTGCCCTTGAGAGCGTAGTGATGGAAAGCTCGTTCCCTCAGTGATAAACTTTAGGATATGAACCCATGCAACCTCCTACACTGTTTATTCAGTTATGTAAACGGTGTTTAGTGTAAGGTGTTCATGTATCTTTCAGTCTGAACCTTTACTTTCCAATTTGACCCATCCTTTCTCCTTTCCCATTTCGTAATCACATTCTCGATCCAATCTGTGTCCTCTCCGTCCATGTCGCATTTCTTTTCAAGCTTATTTCTTTTTAGTGCTTGGTTCTCATCCTTCTCATTGAAGGATGGTAAAGCTGCATTCTGCCTTTAAATAAATCACAAGATATGATGCGTGAACTGTAACAGATAACACATGACATCACAAATTTAAGATAATGCACAAAGGCAAGCATTCGGTTGAAATTTATTTACTGTTTACTGTTATTTACAGAACATTTAATATCAGAGTAAGTGTGTTTGTAAGTTGAGGTAACATTGGATTAAGGAGCATGGGACTGAAACACATGGTCCATAGGATGTTTACAGCATTATAGTGAAGGAACATGAGGCCCTGGGAACTTGGGATCTTTTCTAGAAACTTTACATGAGCAAACACAGGGCACCGGGGACATATGATTAATTTCTAGAATGTTTTAATGAGATCTCATAGGAGCGTAGAAACGCATGGAGCAGGAAACATGGTGTAAATCTATTGCTTGATGCACTGGATATGTAAAATTATCAAATTGAGACATCTGGGTTTTTGAGACATTTTTGTGCTTGTGGTGGTGTAAAGATTTGATGGTGATTGGGGGAAAAAAAGGGTTAGCTTTTCACTACCTTCTCAATTGGACCTGAGAGACACAGACACAGAGGCCACGCCTCCTTCACGAGCACTGACAGATGCAGAGGCCATGCCTTCTTTACTGAGACTGACACATACAGGGGCTACGCCTCCTTCTTCACTGGTAGTGACATATAGAGGAGACATCTCCTTCTTTACTGAGACCGACACAGAAGCCACACCTCCTTTAATGAGACTGACAGACAACAGAAGCCACACCTCCTTTACTGAGACTGACTGACACAGAAGCCACACCTCTTTTACTGAGACTGACAGACACAGAAGCCACACCTCCTTTATTGAGACTGACTGACACAGAAGCCACACCTCCTTTACTGAGACTGACAGACACAGAAGCCACACCTCCTTTACTGAGACTGACTGACACAGAAACCACACCTCCTTTACTGAGACTGACAGACACAGAAGCCACACCTCCTTTACTGAGACTGACAGACACAGAAGCCACACCTCCTTTACTGAGACTGACAGACACAGAAGCCACACCTCCTTTACTGAGACTGACAGACATAGAAGCCACACCTCCTTTACTGAGACTGACAGACACAGAAGCCACACCTCCTTTACTGAGACTGACAGACACAGTGGCCACCCCTCCTTTACATTTACATTTACATTTATGGCATTTGGCAGCTAAGTGTTACATCAGTGACAAGCTCATAATATAATGATAATATAATGAAATGCAATCAAGCCTCTACAGCCACCCTGGGGAGATCATTTAATGAACATTCCTCCGTATTTCCTCATCTCTCACCCTCGTTTTTCTTTCTCTCGCTGCATCCTGATAGCAGCGCTAGTGGGAGATGACATCCTCCTGGGAAGATGCGGGGGAAGGAGGTTGAAAGGGTGGATGTGTGGCTGTGAAGGAATATGACTGAAATAAGCACAAGGTTACGGTAATAACGCATAACGAAGAAGCTGAAACATGGTGCAGCCGCTGTGGATTAATTGAAAAGTTGTCTTGCTGTGCTAAAATGCTTTGATCAGAAATAGATGGAAGAGGAAAAGACAGCATCATGGCACTACGTTAAGCCTAACGCTGATCTGTAAGGCTTAGTGGCACAACATGGCAGAGCTGTTGCATATTCTCCTGCAGTTCCCTAACACACATTCACACACCTGTCAAGTCACTCGCAAGTCGCAAGTCACTGTCATGGAGGTGTGCAGGATAGCATAACCTTCTTCACAAAATATATATATGAGAGAGAGAGAGAGAGAGAGAGAGAGAGAGAGAGAGAGTATATATATTTAACTTACTATCCTTAATAATAAAAGACTGGAGACTCCTCCCATAAATGTTAAATAAACATCTTCTTACAGAAAACTTTTCTTTGTTAACTAACAACACATCATTTAATCCATTATTAGTTTTACATTAGCAAAGCATCCACCATAAACGTAATTGTGAATTACCCGTTACTATAGAAACAGTAATGTGTTAGAACAAACACACTAATATTAACCGGTGATTTGCCTTGCCTCCAGAACTTCTGTCACAGAAACTACTGTCAGATTAAAGAAAATGAATCAGTGCCTTCTGACCAATCAGATTTAAGAATTCACCATCGCTGGAATTAGGACTTTCCATTTGGGGATTTTTGAATTTTTTTCTCTGGTGAAATTCCCTTATTTCTCATATCACCAGGCTTGCTTTTACTGATCAGGAACGTTTCTCAGCAATCCATCAGTATTGCACTCAATGTGGAAGCATCTGTCCTTCCAGTAATTTTATAAGCATCACCACTTTTTTTCTTCACTCAGAATGATGTAAAGGAGGTGCAATCCCTTGTTGCAAGATTGCTATTATTGCCTTGCATTTAGCTCATATCATCTAGTATCAGCATCTTCAATTTTAGGTGATGTTGAGTGAGTCATTTGTCATTACTGTGTATTAATTGTGAAACTTCAAGCTGTTTTTTTAACAACTTGTACGGGGAACATTTGTTTTTATGGATTCTGTCTTCAAGCAGAAAGAGATTTTTCTCTCTGAAATATGTAGTGTGTAGTGTAGTTATGGTGAATAAAACGCCTAATTGGTTGAAAGCAAAGCCTTGAGGGACCCCCTCCTTTTTCATCAGTGTTCATCAGTTGAATAATGAACAGAGCATCCCTGAAAGAGAATAGAAGAGTAGGAGTACAGAACATGTGGCTGTCAGAATCACACTTGTTATTGGTGTTGCGCATTACCATTTTTCCTCCCGCAGCACTACACTGTTTCAACTGAAAAGTCCTGCATTGCACCAAGTCGAGGGGAAATTTCTGTTGTATCTCTGTGTTTTCCACACAGGTCCCTCTGGCTGTCTATTGCTTTTTTGTTGACAAATGTGTCACTTTTCTGTAGTACACATTGCACGTGGTGCAGTCATTTCCAGCACAATTTTAAGATGACAAAACTGTGGTTTGGACCTTGATTTAGAAGCAGGTTATAATATACACAAAAGAAGTTTGTATTGCTTGTTCCTTGTGCCATTTGTGTTATGGCCTGGGACAACCCTTCAACCAGAATCTGACCAGTTTTCCCAGACCGCTACACATTTGTTGCCTTCAGGCTGGCCATTCCTTATATCTCAGGGACATATGTCAGGAAGATTAGTTTAGAATTAGTTCAAACATGCTCTATTGAACATGCCTCATTATAGCAGCTGATGCGCAGTTGGCTGGTACAGATCTGTATTCATCATCTCGGTTTGCATGGATGACATAAACGGCACTGTACGCTGTGGATTGACTGATTATCCATTGAGCTCATGATGACTTTCCTATGAAGTCTGACTAATCCCATCCACTCCCTGAATGTTTGTCTAATTACATTCACTCCTACAAAAAGTTTGATCAATCATATCCACTCCCGCAGAAAGATTGACCAATAGGATCTGTTCCCACAAAAGGTTTGACCAATCAGATCTGCCCCCATAAATAGTTTGATCAGTCATATCCACTCCTGCAGAAAGTTTGACCAACCTCACCTGCTCCCACAGACGGTTTGACCAATCCTGCTTGCTCCCACAAAACGTTTCACCAAGCCCATCCACTCCCACAGGAGGGTTGCCCCATCCCACCTGCTTCTGCAGGGGATTTGACCAATCCTGTCCACTCCCACAGAAAGTTTGACGAAATGCATACACTCTTGTAGAAATATTGGCCAATCTCATTGGCTCCCACAGAAGGTTTAACCAATCCAACCTGCTCTTGCAGAATGTTTGACCAGTCCCACCCACTCCCGCAGAAATTTAGACCAATCATATCCTTACCCGGAGAAAGTTTGACCGATTACTCCTGCTCTCACAGAAGTTTTGACTTGCTCCTGCAGAAAGTCTGACCTGTCCACATATTTTCTAATGAATTTAGCTGGTTCTATTTAATAAAATATAAACAAATAAGCCATTTAAACTACAGATGGCCTGCTTCCACTTGTATGAAAGTAAAAACCTCCCACTTCTATGACTTTTTTGTTGGGACTCATGAGTCCTGCAGGATGCCACTGCGATTACACATCTGTCACCACAGTTACTTACAGTTATGGAGGATATGTTCTCTTTATGCCCTATACCTGGCTACTCCCGGACAAAACACTTCCAAAACATTGACTTACAACACACTATAAGCCTCCATTTTCCAAATCCAAGTGTACCTGCAGCTTCACATGGATGCATAAAAACAAACTCTGTTCTCCGCTGTCATTGCAGATCTCGTCACGCAAGTGGCAAAGGACAAGTTCGGAGCCATCAAGTCTGAGTACCAGAAGGTATGTGTGTGTGTGTGTGTGTGTGTGTGTGTGTGCACTGGAAGCTGAGCTGAGGAGATGCTGTCTTGCCCATGTCAATTCTTCAGCAGGCTGTTAATTGATAGTGATATTCGAAGAGAGAGTCTTTCACCCTTGTTATACCAACTGTGCTCCAAGAGGTAATTGTTTTTTGGCTGTAAGCACAGGAAGGAACTATTAGTTGTTTCATTGGTAATACAGTTTCAGTGCGCAACATCCACCCTCTTTTGAAGTTAAAATCTGGGAATGTAAGAGGTGTAGCAGAGATGCCATGATACAGAAATATACAGCGTAACCTATCTGTACACCTCCATTTTGTCATGTTCTGTCTTAACAAGTTCTAAGAGGTGCCATGATTCCTCTGTAAACCATGTTCACTCATTTTATTTGGTTATACACCCATTGCCTTGGCACACTTAAGAATGGGGAGGTCTACATATTATCGATTCTCTCGAACCCAGTGCACAGATTTAATTAGATTTTTTAATTAGATTTAGATTCAAACAAATTGTTGGTACTTATCCAAGCACAGTATTACACCTTGTTCCTGGTTCTTAAGTGCTATGTTTGCCTGTTATCTACCTGTTGCTTTTTCTGACCATCTTTTGTGCTCTTTTTCCCCTGTGTCCTTTTTGTCTTTTTTTGCTTTTTCTGCATGCTTCTCATCATCTGGCTATCCCCAGCCAGAGAACATTGTTCTGACACTGCAGGTAAAGTGTGCACTGAGCCAGCACCCTTATCATCCTTCAGTTGTCCTTTATCATCCTGCACCCTAATATTACGATACTCGGTTTCTTCCTCAATCTACACTATTTGCCTGTAGCTCACTGATTTTGCCCTTTAAGGCCTTTTCTTTTTAAGGTCTTCAGTAAGGTCTTCGGTGTATATACTGACAAGTGTCTCTGTTGTGCTGATGTCTAGGTAGTAGAGCTGTGTAGTTAACTTATTTTTTTAATCCTCCCCCCAACTTCTCCCGGGGATACACTGACCTTGCCTGCACACTCTTGTAGATACTTTAACCATTCTTGTTCCGTAGAAATTATGACCATGTCTGCCCTTTCCCAATCATACTCTGTCCATGCCTGGCCACTCACACACACACACACTATGGCCAAAAGTTACCTGACCATCACACCCATATGTGCTTTTTGAACATCCCATTCTGGATCTAGTCCCCCTTTGCTGTTATAATAACCTCCAGTCTCCTGAGATGGCTTTCCACTACATTTGGGAGCGTGACTGTGGGGATTTGTGCTCCTTTAGCCACAAGCCTCATGTCAAGCGAAGAGACCTGAGGTGCAGTTGGCATTCCAGTTCTTCCCAAAGCCATTCAGTGGGGTTGAGGTCAGGGCTATATGAAGTCCACTCAAGTTCTTCCACTCCAACCTTGGCAAACAATGCCTTCATGGAGCTCGCTTTGTACACAGGGGCATTGTCATGCTGGAGCATGTTTTGCTTAGGCCACTCAAGTCCAATGAAGGGAAATCTTAATGCAACAGCATGGGCGTGATGGTAAGGTGTCCACAAATTTTTGGCCATATAGTCTGTGAAACTATGTCTAGGTCTGCTGAAATTCCTACCATGCCAGCATGAACTAAAAAAAACTTTGGATTACTTTGGCTTGTGCCAGCCATTCCACACAGGTACTCTGATTACAAATGCCTGCTTAAGCAGAAACTCTTAGCAAGCCCTCCCACTTCCACAGAAACATATATTCTCTTCCCTGCACATACTCTGACCTTGCCTTTTCACTCCTTCACAACATCATTGTGTGTAAGCTTACTACTCTTGCAGGTTTTCTAGCGGTTCTCGCCTCCTTCCGCAGAAACACTGAGCATCTCTTCTGCTCCCACTGAAAGTGTGACTAATCCCACCTACTCCCGCAGTTATTATTTTTGTTTGTACCCACCCGCAATATTTTCTAATAAATTGAGTTAGATCTCTTTTCCAACATATAGACAGATTAATTATTTAACCCACAGTGACCCTGGCCATCATAAAGCAGTTAATGGGGAAGAATGAATGAAAAAAGTAAGCATGTTGCACAGTGCCACATGAGCAAGCTTGATGTATGATGGCCAGCCATTGCCCACATGAAAGTAACCCCACACCCACACACACACACACACACACACACACACACACTTTTGACACTTTTTGACTTACTTCTCCCTGTTTCCACATTTATTTCTGTTTGAATCCTCCCTTTAAACGGAGCAACTGGACATTAGTGGCCAAATTAGCTATGTGCTATATCTACTCCTTCTACAATCTTCATTTCTTAAATGATGTATATATGCCCCTTAATGTTATAACACACAAGTATGTGCTATAATTTAGCAGTTTCTTTAGCCACAGAGTCACAAGAACCAAAAGGTCAGGTAATCACTGAGATCACAGGTTTACCATTTCTGTAAATCCTCTGTGAGAAGGTGTTTGCTATTTTTAGCTCAGCCAATCTATTAGCCCAACCTAAAAAAAAAAAATCCACCTGACCTATTCGGTTACAGGGAATTTCACAGGTAATGGTGCAATCACTGCAATGAGTTCCTGCAGTATTCTTTCTGTAATCCCAGCCAGTTAACCTCAGAGCCAAACTGAAGCCTGGTCATGCTGATGAGAACTGAAGATCTGGTACTTGTGGTCTGTGTCCTGAGCTGAGCCCTGCTCTCAGAAACAGTGATGGATAGTCAGCTTATTTTATGGGAGACATGCACTCTTGTTCATGCTGCATTAAAGTGATGCATGTCTGTGAGTCAGGGCTTAAAACACCCATTTGCTATGAATTCATTTACTCCACAAGCTCAGCTTCCTGATCTCACCTTGGCCTGAGAGCAGTGAATGTTTTATGCGAACGTGAAACTAGATTAAAGACAGACAGACACAGTGAGACCGAGAAACCTGGAGTCTGGAGCCAGGCGAGCTTCCAGCTGATCATTCACACCTCATGGCTGAGCAGCTAGCTCTCATTGTTTACATTCAGTTAATTATAACACCACTCTGACATGTTACATGGTGAGGGAATTCCTTTTCCAGCTTCTAATATTTTATTCTGTTTTTTTTTTTTAAATAGGGGTGTGTTTTAAATGGAGTGTAGTTTTTAAACTAGGATCACAGGTTGCTGGAGATGAGCTGGATCTTTTGTAATTCAATAAGACAACTGAGCCTAAAAACAGACATCCATTATGAGACTGTTATAAATTAATATCAGATGTCTTTTTGGTGTGTATTATGTTTCCTATTATATGTGTAACTACCCTTTCCTGTTCCTTTCATTAGTTCTTAGTAATAGCTGTATGAGTAGGGACTTTCAGGTTTTAATAGCTGTAGCGGTGGCTACTGTGACTGAAAATAAAGTTAAATGAAAAGTCAGTGCAATGTAATAACTCATAAACTTATACCTGATAGCAAATTCTTTTTTAAAAGTTAACTACAAAAAAGGCAAGACAGAAAGTAATTTGTTATGCATTAAAAGATAGCTAACAAAGGACTAACAATGTACTCAACAATGAAATTGTCTGTTGTTAATTAAATTCCCATTCAACACACAATAAAAAGTATTAAATCAACCTCATGTTGTGTTGACGACACCAAATTGGGATTTTTGCCATATTAGACCAATGGATCTGCAGACACAGGTTTATTTTCTGGTCACTATAGCCGCCTTTGCATCTGTCAACTCTGAAAAGTCCCAAATGTCTTTAGTGTCTTAGACATCTCCTGATTACTTACAGAGAGTGTGTTCTGTTTATAACCTACAAATGGTCATAAGCTAGCTATAACCACCAAAGTTAACATGGACTGTAAAGTGGAATGTTGCATTGTGCAGGTGATTTACTATGAGCTGGGCTTTGTGGTGTGTGCGGTCATGGGGATTCTCTTCATTGTGCTTGTGCCGCTGGTTGGATTGCTCTTCTGCATGTGCCGCTGCTGTGATAACTGCGGAGGAGAGATGCACCAGAGACAAAGGAAAAACGCAGACTGTCAGAGAGGACTGCTTACCACGCTCCTGCTCACCACCACCTTCATCATCACGTAAGTGTTAAGTGTGTGTGGGTGGGTATATGATTATCCCTGCAACTGTACATGTGACTCGTTGACATTTTAGTCTTGTCTTCAATTTATTAATTCTAGTCAAGTCAAGATGTCATATAGTACACATATATCTGTATGGCCAAATGTATGTGGACACCTAATCATCACACCCATATGTGTCCATTCCAAAACCATTCCATTAACACAGATTTAGTCCCTCCTTTCCTGTTATAATAACCTCCACTCTTCTGGGAAGGCTTTCTACTAGATTTTGGAGCATGGCTGAATATTGAACATTGTTATTTGCTCTTATTTGCTTGCTTGTACTGTAATTAGTTCGTACACTGTGCTGCTGTAGCAAAGTAATTTTTCTACTCAAATCAATTACCTACCTCCTTCCTAACCACCCACTCACCTATCGTACCTACCTAGCTCCCCATTCTTCTCAGCTTTTCACCTATCCACCCATCTAATCCAAACTTTCCACTAAATAAAGCTACCCAACTACCCACCTATCCACCCATTCATTGAACTGCTAGCTCTGAATATGCGTTGTAGTTGTTCTTTCATCTGCTCCTGTTAGGGGTCACCACATCTGATCATTGGTCCGCATGTTTGCTTTGGCATAGGTTTTACACCGGATGCCCTTCCTGACATAACCGTTTTATCCGAGCTTGGGACAGGCACTGAGAGTACACTCCCAGTGACTGGGTTGGTTCCCTGCCCGGAAATCGAACCCAGGCCACGGCAGTGAGAGCATGGGTTCCTTAGCTGCTAGAACGCTAGTAACTTTCATTATTTTAGCATAAACCACCGATAGTGAATGTGGTCCGAGATGACTAATCCATGTTTGTGTTGCTTTTTGCTTTGAATTCTGAGAGTGTAGCTGTTTCAAAGAGGTTTAACAAATTTAATGTTATAATTAAAGAGATTGACAAACTTGATGTTAGAAGTTTTCGGTGATGTTACAAGTGTAGAAATGATATGGTGGCCAGAAGTTACTTGCAAGCACATGTCCATGCTCTGACGTGAGTTATCTGTTCCTGATGAGCAGCTTTATGGTGCTACAACTGAACTAGAGATTGATGGAACCATTTCAACTGATCTCACTTTTCAGTATATTAATAGTGCAGCCCTTAAGGTTGGACACACAGAGTCCTTGAGGGCAACGCCACAAAAGTGAACTTGATGTTCTTTATGGCTCTATTTGGTTGCTTCTTTATTAGAGATTCCATAGCCAAGGCTTGGCTGCCTGGAGATCAGGGGCTTAGTCACCTCACACACATATTAAATCTCCAGGGCCAGGAGGCACCACGGCACACCGGTTCTAATGAAGCCATTACAGTGACAGGGACAGAGAGGCAACCCAGAGTGGGCTAAATTACAGAGAGTGAAAAAAAGACTTGACAACACTGAGAGAATGTCAAGTACCTGCTGGTCTTTCTGTAGCTAGACTGCAAATGCTACAGCACAGTCACTCAAAAGGCCGTTGTTGAAAGCGCAATCCATTACGACAGTCATAGATGAGCTCTGGGCTTCAAGAAGCTCCAGGAATAAGATCACTCGCTGACATGCAGTGAATCGAGAGGTGCTTTTGAGGGTTAGACTGTGAGTTTTAGACTGTGTTGCCGTGTGAAGGAATGGTCACCATACAAATCAAACGACTTGTTACGAATAGTAAGAATCACAGACAGACAACACAGGAAATTAGGGTTACCTACAATTTTCTTCTCGGCTGTGCCCTCATTTTTATACACTTGGCAGCAGTGCCAGCGATAGTACTGCTCTTTAAAAAAAAAATATAGCAGTAACCAGTTATACAGCTGAATAGATCAAGATGTGACCCAATTAGCATGCAGACATGTCTGCTCGTTACTGCCATCCTGCTTGCATGACAAAAGTAAGATTTCTCAAGGATGCTGTCACACACCAGAGCAGTGATGCGATAGAGTGACGATCAGACACCACAAGAGCCTTTTATTTTTTTATTTTTATTAAAAAAATGACTGTACCGTAGTTTATATTCATTAATCCAGGTACTCGTTGTAAGACGTACCAAGGGGGAAAGTCAGCTGTTTATGATCTGATATTTCTGAAACTGCATTTTTCAGGGTGGAAAAATCATACATCCATTAGCAGGCATTGTCCAGTGATGTGCAATGTATTATTGGCTTCTGCCAGGAGTTATATAAGTCTATTCTAGCTCTTAGTTCAAAAATGTGAATTACACACATTGCACTGAGAGATGGAGAGAAATAACTGTATGCCCAGAATGTTGTGTCCTCATCTCCTGAATGGAAACTGAATGGAAAAGAGAAACGATTGTCTTACACTTCAGTTCCCAGGCTGCCATGGCCTACTTTCTTTCCTCACACATGGGCAAGGGTGCTGGGGTAATTTGGAAACTGGAGGAAACATTAATGCTAGTGGGATCAGAAAGAACAAATAAAAAAAACAAACAAAAAAAACTATGTATTTGGTGCTCTCAAATTTAATATGTTCAAAGTAAGTTAATTTAAGCAAACAACAATTACAGTCAAGTTAATTTAAGCAACCAGAAATTAAGAATATATCCTACAAAAATGGAGGTGTCACAAAACAGTTCTTATATCACTTTAAATTAAGAATACAAATTAAATTAACAATATTTCAAAGTATTTAATAATGTTGGCATCTGCTGTAGCTGTTAGTTGCTTGTTAAATCTTATAGTTAAATCTTAAAGCATTGCAGTGCCACCTGTGCAAACACACACACACACACACACACACACACACACACACACACACACACACACACATACAATGCTGGAGCATCCATCAGGAGCATCCACGGGTATGGAGGGAGCTAAAACTACTAAAACAACTGCTTACTGTATATTGTTAAAAATGGAGGATCTACTCCATTGATTTGCAATAAAATCAAAGGAAATGGCCTTGGCTAATTTGACAGCTCTTGCTAAATAGTGAACACAACATGAAGGTTAGGAGTGGATCAGTGGTGCTTTTGAAAAAGATTGTGCCTCCTGATAATTCTGTCTCACTCTTCACCTTCCGTGCATCTCCACGTCCCCTCACAGTGAGTGCCTTTGTCTCGATCAGACTCCTGACTGTTTTGCTGCAGCACACTGATCACATTTCATCTCTGCAGCTCAGGCCAGAGGGAAGCCAGCGAGTGGATCTGGAACAGAGATGTTGTTGGGTGAAACCAGACCCAGTGGGTCGGCCCCTGTTTAGAAAGGCATTTAATGGGGTTCTCACCCCCACCCAGAGCTCGTACAGCCCCCAGTGAGGCAGCTAGGAACGTAGCGGGAACATAGCGGGAATACAGCGGGGCATTGTGCAGTGGAAACACGAGCCTCAAGCCCACCAACCACATGCCACATTTTCCCGTGCAGTGGACCAACACAAATGAATCAGCTTAATTAAGTCGAAACTTTTGTAGCTTATTTCAGAAAATGAAGAAGCATCTGTTGTATCCTGGTGAGAGATGACACTGAGGCATGCAAGTGTAAATTACAAAGAACACTGAAAGAACTTACCAAATTAATTGTCTGAACAAAATAATGTAGTAGGTGATGTAGAAGGGAGGTCAGGAATGGTTTGTACAAAAATCTTTGTTCCGTTCCCATAAAAAATGTATCTATGTGAGATGTAGGGTATCCAGGGTAATTTTGACGCAAAATTACTATAAAATAAAACAGGTGGGAACTATTTTCATTCAAAATTAGACAGTCTAGTTGTCAGCTCAGTTTCCATCTGATAGCCACAGATCTGGGAGCATATGAGCTAAAAGTAGCTTGCTAGAAAACAGCTACTAGAGTACACAGTATGATAGTTAGCCTAATGTTAGCTAGCTTGTTATCAAACTTGGCTAACAAAACTACAATAAAAAAAAATCACATACTGCTGGAGAGGTGACATTAGCTTAGCTAACTACTAAGATAGCATTTTTTTTTTTTAAGATTTAAAAAAAACTGTTCATGCCTAAAAAACTGCCACATCATTATTTATCAACATTACCTAAGCTCATTAGATAACTACTGTGTTTCATTATGATAGCTATCCTAATGTTAACAGCTTACTCGCACTAATTACATTAATTTAATACTTAGAATTACCTTAAAAAAGCTGTTATTTATTTAGCAACATGACCTAAGATAATGACTGGCTAAATTGCTAGCTTGGGTTGTCTAGCTTGTAAGGTTGTTTTTTAGTGTGTGAATAGTTGTACCATAGATTAGTAAGCAGTATCTAAAAAAGTGGACTGGGTCAGTGCAAAATCCGTCATTTCGAAAGAGAATATGAATTAATTTAGTCAAATACTGTTGTTTACTTCTCAGTTTAGAGGACCGTTCTCTACTGGGATTTCGTATGTTCGCGTTTCAGATCTTACTAATCCATGAAATTTAAACGGTTGAATACACACATTGCTTTGTCTTCCCTCCCGGCTGCACACTAAGCGTGTTTAATTTCCGATCTGATGTTCTTTTGGTATGTCTTTCTGCTTCAGAAAAAAATTACCTAATGTTTAAAAATGACAGCAAATATTTCTCCTACTGCCCTGGCAACATTGTCGTAATAAAGTGTCGCGTCTAGTTTACACATTTATTTTGGTACTGTCACGTCTGGGTGGTGTTGTTTTTCCAAAATAGCTTCAGGCAAAAAATTAATCTCGAGTTTCTCTGCTTGTATTGTGAGCTCTTCTTCTTGAGCGGGTGTATTTTTTTTTTTTTCCTAACATGTTGGCTCTCCTATGTAATTGTCTCAGGGATTCACATCATCTTTAGTTCCACTCTGTTCCCTCTGTAACTTCGATCTCCTGACCCAGATGGTCCAAACAGACAGCATATTTACTGAAAGGAAGGAGGGCAAACATTAAGGGGGAGGGAGAGAGAATAACAAAGCCTCTTTGTGGTTAGGAGTTCAGTACGAATCACTTCAGCTAGTGTTGATGTCCAGAGGGAGGATGGGGCACCAGGAGTCACCTTCTCTGAACTTTGAAACTTTTGTCTTGTCTTGTTCCTGTGTGTCATGTCTCAGGGCATAACAAATCACGCTAATACATACTGTGTACATAATTGTGTATACAGAGTTGCTAGTTTATTACTTACTAAATCAATCGGGGAGGGGGGGAGTTGATTAGGGGGTTGATTATTTAACTCTTTCTAGCAGTACACCGGCAGAATGGAAATCGATTTATCGGACATTTTCTATCAGTATAAACAAATGAGTTATTTTATTGCCGCATGCCTGTTAAGAGACTAGTCAGGATACTGTTGGGTTTCTGTGTGTAGAGTATAGTGACTCTGTATTTAACTGCTGGTGAGCATGGCGATGAAAGGGTGGGGGTGTAAGCCCCCTTGCTGGACAAATAATTCACATCTCTACAATAAAATTGGCACAGAGATAAAATGGACACCACAGCTAAAGCTTTTTTTGATAGTATACAACTGCCACTGAAAAATTATAACATTTAGACCTAGTAGACTAGGTAAAAAAAAAAAAAAGAAGACACTTATGAAAAACTACAAAATCACCTCTGGTAATAAAAAACAAGGTATTTAGTCAGCAGAACTGAATGACTTGATGATGATTTCCTCATTGTCGTTAGTGTAACCAGAGATCAGAACAGAGATTGAAGAGACGACGGGAGGCTTGTGAGTGACTTTTACCTCAGGTGATGGAGGCAGGGGTGTCTTTCACAGATTTCAATATCTTTTTTACATTTGTTATAGTTCTCTTTTCCCTGAAGGCGTCTCATTTTGCACCACTGTCTCCTCATATATGGGATATTTCCCATGTTGTGACCAAAATTCCCCAGGTTTCTAACAGATGCAATCATATTTTTGAGTCACTGCTCTTGCTACACAAATTCCACTTGAAAGGAGCCAGTTATAGAGCTAGTTATCATCCTGCTAATGCAGCCCCTGATTCATGAGCCTGACACACTTTTCGCAAAGTGTTTTTTCATTCCACTGCACAGCAATGAAAATGCGGTTGTCCTTCATACCGGCACGTCCTGCCGCTACCTGCGGTGATGTTCAATTAAAGCTGCTTGAAATTAATCAGTGAAGATACTTGAACACTTCTCTCTCAGTCTGAATAATGATGTTTTTTTTCCAGAAGAAGATTCCTGTTAATTTGCCCATTGTGCTAGAAAAGGATGTACAACTTTGTTTTCTGTGTATAAACCTACAACACTGTGATCTGGCTTATTAATAGTATGAGCAGATATACTATATCTGGTTTAATAGTATGGACAGATTATCATTGTAGTTACATCTGCGTCAATACTCTGTATGTGAAGATATTAGTATAGTGATTATTTGCGATTTCAGTGTGAATGATGTAATGCATGTGGAAAACAGGTGTAGATTTTTTTGTGTGAGTGCTGCCATCTACTGGCTGGTTATTTCCAGATGTTTTGCTTTCAGTGTTCTCTGAATTACCTGGAGAACTGCTTATGTCAAAGGATTTTGACTGGATTTCCTCTTTTCTCTGATCCCAGCGCTGGGGTCCTGTGTGCATATGCAGCCAATCAGAACCTGAGTTCTCAGCTGAAGACCGTGAGGAAGCTCGTCAACAGTAACCTGAAGGACTTGTACACCTTAGCCAATAACACGCCAGCGGTAAGAACCTAGACGTTATCCTGCATCACACAGCAGGGATAGATGGATTGATTGATATGGAAAGATAAACAGATGAATGGATGGATATATGGATGAATAAATGGATGCATAGACAGGCATATGATAGGGTGGATGGGCAAGTGGGTTAGTTGGATGGACAGATGGATGGATGAACATATGTAGGGATGGACGGTTAGAGGAATGGACAGTTAGATATATAGGTGGATAAATGGATGAATATGTGAAAGGATGGTCAGGCAGTAGAATGGATGGATGAGTAAATGGATGAATGAGTGGATGGTCAGACAAATGAATGAATGGACAGATTTGGTGTATGAAGAGGTGGGATTGATGGATGGATGGATGGATGGATGGATGGATGGATGGAAGAATGGGTGGGTTGCACAAAAGCATGGGCAGATGAATGAATGGACATATGAATGGGTGTGAGTACAGAAGCATTGACGGATGAGTGGATGGACGTAGAGATAAATAGATGGATGGATGGATGGATGGATGGATGGGCGGGTTACACAAAAGCATAGACAGGTGAATGAATGGACAAATGAATGAGTGTGTGGACAGAAGCATTGACAGATGAATGGATGGGCATAGATATAAATGGATGGAATCGTTAATGCATAGATGGATGGATGAATAGATGGGTGGCTGGACAGGTGTATGGATAAGTAGGCAGAAGGATAGACAAACGAATGACTGGACATATTAATGAATGGAGAGATGATCAACTGATGAATGCATGGGTAGATTGATATATTTATACATTAATATTGTAGTTTATCTCTATTATCAGTTTAAGCCCAGTTTAATTGTATTCATTATAATTACAGATTGTAAATTAGTTTTGATTTCTTTCCCAGCAAATTGATTACCTGATATCTCAGTATGGAACTGCCAAGAACCAGGTGCTTTGTGATCTAGACAGTAAGTATGCCATGTTGATTGCAGTGCATTGTCCAATACATGTTTTCATTGCATGTAAACTGAGTGTGTGTGTGTGTGTGTGTGCTCTTGTAGATGTAGGTCAGTTGTTGGGTGGAAGAATACATGAAGAGCTGGGAAAAGTGGTGCTTCCTGCCCTGGACGAGGCACAGAACATGGCTGGAGGTAGAACATTATCCATTTACTCTCTCTCTCTCTCTCTCTCAATCTCTCTCTCTCTCTCTTTCTTTCTCTCTCTCTCTCTATCTATCTCTCCCTCTCACACACACTGCATAGATCCCAGTTGTCATTGGTCACATAATCAAAGTGGAAAGAACCACTCAAGGTAACCATGACAAATACATCCTATGAGACATGGTCATGTGTGTGTGTGTGTGTGTGTGTGTGTGTGTGCACGCTAGTGATTGAGGACACTAAGGAGGCTCTGGAAAACGTGACAGTGACGTTGGCGGTTCTGCAGGAGGGCACGGCGCAGCTACAGTCGAACCTTAGCAGGGTGCGCATGGATATCACGAACGCTCTCGACGACCCGGCCTGCGCTGACTCATTTTCACACACAGTTCACATCTGCGTCAACATCCTCAGCTCTCTCAGCCAACTGGAGATCAGTGCTAACTACTCAGCGGTGAGGTTTAACTTCAAGTTTAACTATGTAACCTATGAAATCATATCTTATCCTCCTAATTATTAGGATACTAAACAATATTTATGGAAACCTTAATATTTATAGACATTAAAAATTACAAAAGAAAAAGGAGATTAGGCTAAGAAAACACCAAAAAGCACCACACTAGAAAACCTAGTGCGAATTCTTAACTTTTAAGAAACAAACATAAGAGCTTTGTTTATAAAATGCTAAATTAGAGCTGGTGTGTTTCAGCTGCCTGGTGTGAGTGAGCAGTTGGCCAAAGTGAATGACGTTTTGAAGACCAACCTCAGCCAAATAGTTCACAAGGTACTTCAGTAGAATGATGGCATTGGAGTTTTGATGTTATGAATGTTGCTAAAATGACTTCCAAGAAAACTATGTTGGAATTGCAGTAATTACAAGCTTTCTCTTTTTTTTCTCTTTTGGGTTTAAGTGGTCAGGATGTTCACCTCTTTCTTGCATTCTGGAGGACAGCTCTGTCATGCCATTGTGTCTTTACAATGATTCCATTTCACCTAGCTTTGGCAGTTCATATTGTGCAATATACACTCGTACACACTTTAATAGGAGCACCTGTACAGCTGCTCATTTATGCAGATATCCAGTCAGCCAATCATGTGGCAGCATCACACTGCATAAAATCATGCAGATACAGGTCACAAGAGCTTCAGTTAATGTTCACATCAAACATCAGAATGGGGAAAAAGTGTGATCTCTGTGACTGGTTGTTTTTGCCAGATGGGCTGGTTTGGGTATTTCAGGAACTGATCTTCTGGGATTTTCACACACATCAGTCTCTAGAGTTTACACGGAATGGTGCGAAAAACAAAAAATATTGGGTGAGCGACAGTTCTGTGGGTGGAAACACCTTGTTGAGAGAGAGGTCAGAGGAAAATGTCCAGATTGGTTTAAGTCACCGGGAAGGATGTAGTAGCTCATTATTCAGAGTTCTAGCATATGGCTTTTAAAGTAGAGGCTCTTTCTCTTTCTCTGAAGCATGTTT
>CM074951.1:4447826-4459244 GCA_037577455.1 Pangasius macronema
TGTAGTAGCTCATTATTCAGAGTTCTAGCATATGGCTTTTAAAGTAGAGGCTCTTTCTCTTTCTCTGAAGCATGTTTTTCTCATCCTCCAGGGGTTTTTAGCCTTCAGTGACACCCCAACCATGGTAACAAACCAGACCAAAAATGTAGCTGAAGGTAAGGTTTATAAGTAAATGCACCCACGACACCACAGATAATCTGTGCATCACTTCTTTCATGTAACGTCGGAGACTTTTCCTTCTTTTCTGTCCTCCTTTTTCCGCATGACTTAGGAGTCCGAGATTTGTTGGATGGCATTGGCAACAACATCACCAGATTCTCCAAGCTGTTTCCGGTGCAGACGACTGTGAACAACGTCACCATTTTCATCAGTCACACACATTCGCAAATCGAAGATCTTTACCCAGAGATCGACAAAATGGACTTCTATAGGTACTTCAGCCATGACAGATACACAGGTCTCGGTCACAGCGATGGCTCTGCGCATGTCGAAAATATCATGCATAAGTGAACAACTCCACCTAGATAACACCTAAAAATATCTTTTATGGTTGGACACAAGCCAAATTAATGGCTGGTTAAGTAATTAGTCATGGCAAATGATCCAAAAAGATGAGTTTCTGTAGCCAAAAGATCACTAACAACAGAAAGTCTAATCAGTCTTGAAGCATGTGCTCTTTGCATAATGCTTCCTTTAGCTACGGCTTCCCACTACTCCCACAGTCTCTGTAGAAAAAATGAAAGTTTTTCTTTTAGCATTATCATTATCTGTGTTAGAATTATCTGTTAATTAAATCACTCAGTCACTTCTTCACTTGTATGAAGCTGGCCCTGATTAGACATCATCAGTCAGGAACAGAGTAGGAGTGCATTAGCATAGTGACACATAAGCACAAAAAAGGCATTCAATTAAAAAATAGATGTGTTGGATTTTTTTTTTCTGTGTGGCAGCTGCTCCAAAGTGCAAAAGAAATTTAAAAGAAGAAGATATTTATTTAACTTAGACCAGTTTTCTTAACTAAGACTGAACGTCATGAAATGAAATAACACAAATGACTAAGAATCTTAAGACTTCCTTTAAAAGAATGCACGTAAACAAGGTATGTAAGATGCATTATTAAATACAAAATTGAACATCATATAAAATGCTTACAGTCTGTAATTACTTAAAAAAAGGGTAATAAACATATCAGAAGCGTATTGTGACATGACATTATTTATCATGGTATTGCCCTACTTCTTTTGAATTCTCCATTTAACCTAAAATCAAATCCATGGAATTCAAGATCAATTCTAGTCATACAATTATTTTATCGATAATGACTGTGTATTTGACTAGTCTATAAAATATTGTGTAAATGTTCTGTCCTCAGGTGGATTGGGTGTATCACACTGTGCTGCATGGTGGCCCTTATCTTAGCCTTTAACTTCCTGGGTCTTCTGTGTGGAATCCTGGGATTTGACAGACACGCCTCTCCTACGACCCGCGGCTGCGTGTCTAACACCGGAGGGAACCTGCTGATGGCGTAAGTGAGGCGGTTTAATTTACCAGCTAGTGGACGTAAGATTGTGGAATTTCACCCTCTCTGGTAGGAAAATGCTATTACAAGTTGCTTGTGGAGGAACATTTTGTAATGTGTCATGCTTCAAACTCCGCAGTAAAGATAAACCAGCTGAATATCATCAAAATAGTAAGAAATAAGTGAAAACGCTATCAGTCCTGTATCCTTTTTCCAGTTATAGTATAGTATGGGACACTTTTTACACTTTCACTCTCTCTTGCTCACTATCTCTGCCCTGATTGGCTGCGGATCCTGCCAGTCACTGTGTAGTCCGTCCTCTTTTGTGCCTAAAGTTGGAGCATGATGATGTTTGATGTATCTGAGCTGACGTGGCATACGTGTTCAAATTTCCTGTCAATTTGGAGCCGAAACTCTGACACATCACTGACTCTGGCATTTTATAGGAGCTCTGGGACATCATATAATAAAGGAGAAAAAAGAAGAAAAAATTTTGAAGAAAAGAATTCTTCCATGGTGTGGTTTTACCTATAGCAGAAAGTCCTCGTATTTCCATGTGCTCTCTGTTTCTTTCAGTGGTGTGGGCTTCAGCTTCATGTTCTCCTGGGTGCTCATGGGAGTGGTGACGGTGACGTTTGTGGTGGGGGGGAATGTCGAGAAGCTGGTGTGTGAACCTTTCCACTCCAGAGAGCTGTTCAAGGCAAGACTACACACACGTTCGATGCAAAAACAACACTCCATTACACGTCATCATGCTGCTGTAGTGAGACTTACAGTAAATACAGTATATATGGGTCAATTATTAAGCAGAGTCATCCATCATCTTATCATTTACATTTACACCATTTAGTACATGCTCTTGTCCAGACTTAATAAAGTGCTTTGTAGTCTCTTCTTATTTTATTATTTTGTAGTCTCTTCTTATTTTCTTATCTCCAATCTTATTTTCCTCCTTCGAGCTACTTTAGAAATTTATCTACTGCCTTTTAAAGTCCTTTTAAACTCTTGTATGCATTTATGCAGAGGTGTGGTGTCTGTTAATTTGTATTACACTGGGAAAAGTCTGATAATCAGCCAAGGAAATGCTATAAAAAGGTTATACGAGCCCTGACAACAGATCTTCAAAGGTTTTGTGTTAATGTTTAGTTGTTTGCTGTTTAGGTGTTGGGCACTCCAAATCTGGTGAACCCTTCATGGAAGAACTTCATCCCTGGCTACCTGTATAACGATCCAGAGATGGATCTCACCGTGGAAAACATTTACAGGTGAATATCTGTCTGAACACATGCTTACCAACATGAGCGTTCAGATCAAGGAGGCAGTGCGGGTTTTTGTTTTGTTTGTTTTTTGTTATAACATTAGGCTTTTCATAGGTGCATTTACAGTAGAAATTTGGTATTCATGAAAATCATGTTAGGAAAAACATTCTGTATCCTACGAGAGCTTCTGAGTGAATTTACGTACGAGGAGAGTCAGTAATGTAAACTTCCAGTCATATTGGATTGATCCATATTGAATCAATTGGCAATGAGCGACACTTTATTTCAGTGGTACTTTCAGGTCAAGGTGGCTATCATATTCTCTGTAATATTAAAAACTAAAAGCTTCCTGCTGACAAAAAAAACTGAAGTTTTACTTTCGGTAAATCTGAAATTAAAATGGCCGACTTTGCCATCCAAGTCAAATATGTGTTCGTGATCTCGGTACACACTCCTGCTCTTGTTACAGTTCTGTCTTTAACAGGTGGAAGATGAGCTCTGTTCATGTAAACGCTCGTCTGGTCCAGCAGAGGGCGCCAAAGAGCCAGTTTAACCGCGATAACACCACGTTTACATGTCCTACATTTTTTATGTATATTTTTGCTTTTCTGTAGTATAAGAAAATTAGAAAAATTGCTTGAATATAGACACTTGAAAATAAAAAATGGGAGGTCAAGGGGTAAAATTTCATCAGTTAGGAAAAACTCAGTCAGTAGCTACATCAGTCAGTAGCTACATCAGTCAGTAGCTACATCATATATCAAAGATACATATATATATAGAATGGGTTCCCTTAAGAATACACACACACACACATATGTAGGTAGCATCGGGAGCTACCTACGTGGCAGACGTTTTTTTTTTTTATCTTGCTCGAGGGCCAACAGTGGCAGTTTGGAGGTGCCAGGATTTGAACTCATGACCTTCCAAATCATGTTCAAATAACAGCTAAGCATAAACCAGAGCAAACTGTGCTGTTTATGAAAAAACAGATAAGAGAATAATAGATGTTGGTGAGTTATATTCTGTTCTAATCATTTTGCTTTTCTCTCTCTCTCTCTGTGTGTGTCTCAGTAACTGTAAGGAGAACCATGGGATTTATTCTGCCCTCCAACTGGATAAAGTGTTCAACATCTCAGCCTTGCTCAACACCAGCTTGGTGAGTCCATTCATTTGCTCCTAGAAGACTACTACTAGGAGTAAGAATTGCCTGAAGTTTAATATTATGTTCACCATATGCTCCCAGTTTCAAAATTGTACCTTGTAAATGTTCCCTAATATTACGCCTCAGCTTTGTGGTGCTATTTTTATGTTCAGTAATGGGTCTATTCATTTATTCACAGGTACAGTATGCTTCAAAATATCTTTAAAAGCGATCGCACATCTGTCTAACATCGTCTGCTATTTAAAGATATACACTTAACGCTGGCTGTGTACTGCATTTTAATTGTCTAGTGATTCATTCAATTGTAGCAGGGACAAATACAGCAGTGGCACTAAACCAAGCTAGAATCCTGATTGCGGAAGATCAGCTTCCACTTACCCAATGCCATCTTACAATGTGGGCTGTTTTTGAACCATTTCCAGCCTTTCAGAACCCCAAAGTTCACGATAAGCTGTGATTTTCTTTTTTTCACAGCCATTTGGCAAGCTTCCAGCGTCTTCTGGTGTTAATGATGATCTAGCCAGTGCGTTTTGCACAAAGCGATGCAAATGAGCTCTTTCCTTAAAAACAGGCATCACTTGGTGCTCTGTTAAATGCCAGCTTGTGCATATGGTACTTTTTATGCTCTAATACTGGCAAACAAACTCAATTATCTCATTTCAACTTGAGTAATAATGTTATGAAGAATAGATATCCATAGATTTGTTCGATCAAAGCTTTAATCAGGTGGGTAATGTGCTTACTCTGGCGTTTGTCTTAGTATGGCAGGGACTCGATGTACTCGTTTCAGTTGCCTGGTGTAAAAGCCCCGCTTACAGTGAATGTATAGCTTGTTTCTTTAAGGTCTTTCTCTTTAGAATTACGTAATACTCTCCAGATAAATGTAAACAGGCTGCTTTCAGTGTATTATGTCATTCTTGGTTTTTTTTTTCTTCCAGCCCTATAGACATGACCTGCATACAGATGCTTTAAAATGAGGTTTCTCAGAAATGAGCTTTACAGAAATCCGGATGTAGATTTAGATCTCTAATGAGCAAGCCAGAGGTGAGAGTGGAGAGATAAGAACTTTGAGAAGAACCAGAAGGGAACGTGTCTTTAGGTACAAATCCACAGTATCTAGGTGAGATTATCCACTGAAGCAAGGGGAAACTCTTTGGGAATTGCAAATCTTTTAGGGAATCCATATGGGACCATATGGATTATATAATCATATATATATAATCAGCTTCAGCGTGGTGACAGTATCTCTGCATCACACCAGATGGTCGACTATTTTCCCATAACAGCACTCCTCCAAGTGTTTTATTCTTTACTTCTGATCCTGATCATGATGTTGCCCAGATTTCCGGTTGAATATGCCGTGTTTATTTTACACACTCAAATCTTCAGCACCATTATTGCGTCAATTAAACTTTATTTCCGTGTTGTGAGATCTCATACTCAGATCGTGTGTATGGACTTGCAGTGTGCCAGCGGAGAATCTGAACCCAGCGTTCCCCCGATTTCAGTCCTCTTGCCCTGCCTTGTTGTCATTTCACCTTACACTAATAAGCCTCATTCATCAGCAAGAGGTTGAGAATTAGCCGATGAGCTGAGTCAGGGGTTATAGAGTCTGGAAAACACTAAACAAACTGTGCAGTGCTCGAGACCCCTGTGGAGCAGACCTGAGAAGACAAAGCAGCACTGTTCCAGGAGCACCAGCATCTGTTTCCTATCACTAGGTCCTCTCAGGCCCCATAGCTCAAAACACTGCTGTGGTTTCTCCCTTTTCCTTCTCTAGTACACTAAGGAAGTGTCTAAGAAGTTTGACGGCGTGAAGGTGGATCTGAAGACGATCGTCCTGCTGAATACAGAGGGCAAAGATAGCCTCATCAACTTCACCGAGACTGGCATTAAACACATCGAATTTGCAGCGTATATAGAAGAGGTACAGTCTCGTGTACTTGCATCGTCGAAATGTTCCATACAAAAATGTAGGAATCCTCAGTATGAGGAAACCACCACATGATGGCACTTACTGTTCAAAAGTCTAATGTTGTGAGCACACTGTTGTTGCTAGGCAACCGGGGAAAATAGACACTGAGCATAAGGTAGCTAACGGCTGAGGTAAATTTACCTAGCAGGTCCATGGTGATTATTTTATACAAGCAACATCAGCGGAAATGAGACAAAACAGTCAGGAATATCAACATTTCTCTCTGATGTGTTGGTAAATTACCAAGAAAAGACTCCTTCTAATTAGACTTATGATCAACTGCAAAACTCAACTTCCACAAATTCCACCAGAAACAACACTGAGCAATTGAAATTTTCTCGTACTTGCTTCTCATATCTTCTCGTTAGGCTACATGTAGTCCGATTTTATTCATTTTGTTTACACCAAGCGCTTGCTGGGGCCTAAAGTACAAGATGTACCGTCCTTCACATTGATAAGAAACATCCACTTTCCCATTTATATGAGAATTCCCATTACACAATTCTGAATTGAGTTTTTCTAAACTGAATTTTTGTGTTTCCTAAATATACAGATGAAGAGGGTGATATCTTCTCATACTGGCCTCTCAGATCTTCTTATAAAGCTGCATTACAGAATCGAAATGAAATGAAAACTACTTGTTTTAATTTCATTTTAAGCAAAAAATATTTTTACATGGGGATTATCTTAGAAACGTGAGTCAAAATATATCGTTAGCCTCATACCATAATTGGCTAAGTCATATTTGAACCACAATTATGCTATGAGGCTAACGATATGTTTAATCTCATGCATCCAAACCTTTTTTTTTCTTTTTTGTGAACAATATTTAGTTCTTTGGCTAGAAAGAAAAAAATCAGAAAAAGAAAAGAATAATAAAAAAAAAACAGAAGACACTACACACCCAATTGACTGATGTTGCATTTCTTACAGGGTATAAATGAATTACAAAAAATGTATTATTGGTCAAACAGTGACACGTTTGACCTGTAATTTGCGATATGCAGTTTAGCTGTTGAAAGTTCACGGATGAGCGTCTCTACCCTGCCGTACAGCCTTGTTTCCAAATGGGTTTCATACTAACGCTCATGCTAGCCATAAGAATTATTTTATACCTAATAGTTACAATTTGAGAAATAAATTCAGCTGATTAGACCCAGTGTGTATCTTGGGTTGTGTACACTTTTGACTGTTAGTGTACTTATCTGTTTAGTTTTTTCTAGTTAGATGTAGATGTAGATATCATTGAATTGGTCCTTCCATTAAATAAATCCAATGGCGCATATTTTTTTCCAATAAACCTCCTATTTTAATTGTTGGAAAAGGTTTAAGAACCCCTCGTGTGTAAAAAGTAACGAGAATTTAATTGTGACTAAGGTTTCCTTCTCTTTCGCCTCGTCTGTCTTTAGCTCAATAAAGGAGTGACCCGTGTCGACTTGCTCTCGTTCGCCGATGACCTGGATGCTCAAGCTGACCAACTGGTGGGTTTCGTTTTCTTCAGGGAAGAATGTCTCATTAAACCCAAACCAGCTTGTAAAAGTCATATGTTATGTCCTGTTGTTTATGGTCAGTTAATTTGAGTAAAATACGTTTATTTATACCTCCAACAGTCCAACAGCTATCTCTCGAGTTAGGTCCTCTGACAGGTTACATTTCACACCTGAATTCTGCGTTAATGTACACACCTTTGCTTTGGGTTGAAGCTTTTTTTCTATCGGTATTACATACAGGGTGCAGACGTGAGCACAAGCCTCCCATTCATTCTGCAAAACTCTCACAGTAATGATCGAATCGAGAAGTCTGAGGTGTAATTTAAGCTTAGTGGGCACTGTGTGTGTTCCCATGCTCCACATAGCCAAGCTTTGTAACACACAGTCCAGATTGTAATGTGCAGAACTGTAATGTAGACGATAGATCATATACATTCATCACATGTACACACACACACACACACACACACACACACACACACACACACACACTCAGGGGCGGTGCTAAGCCAGTGCCTGCTGGGGCCAAAAGTACAAGATGTACCATGCTTTATGTTTTTTCAGTCTACAGGCCAATTCACATGACATAATTCTGCCTTTATCATTATTCCTGTCTCCAAGGTTTAATAACATTAATGTTAAAGAAACATCCTCACCAGTGTTTAACGGCCATCAGGATGGATATTTAACTTCTTACCAGTAGAAATTCAGCTACTGCGTTTCATTTAAATGCAGCTATGTAACATGTATAAAGTTCAAATGATGATCTGCATTATACGTTATAAAAAACTGGACACGTTTAAAGTGCTGGAAGAATCAACAAACCCTAAATACATATTGACTAAAAATGTGAAATCTGTTCTTACCTTAGTAAGCTTATGGTGTGTGTGTGGTTTATGCTTCTGTCTCAGACTAAAGGACCTGTACAGACTTCACTCAAGAGCCACGCTAACACACTGCGACAGATCCACACCAAGCATGTCATCCCTCTGCAGCAGTCCATGGTAATCATGCTTCTTCTCATTCAGCATCTATTCAGTCGTTTATTCAGTAGTATGGTTATATTCCGTAGCTGAGTACATGTAGAGTACGGAAAATGACATTGTTCATGTAGGGCTGATAATTAAGAGAGACAGACTAAAAGACACTATACTATGTGACCAAAAGTTTGTGGACACTGAACATCACACTCATGTCCCTGTTATAATAAGCTCCACTCTTCAGGGAAGGCTTTCCACTAGATTTTGGAGCGTGGCTGTGGGGATTTGTGATCATTCAGCCACAAGAGCATTAGTGAGATCAGGTATGATGTTGGTGAGGAGGTCTGGGGTGCAGTCGGTGTTCCAGTTCACCCCAGAGGTGTTCAGTGGGGTTGAGGTCAGGGCTCTGTGCAGGACACTCGAGTTCTTCCACTCCAACCTTGGCAAACCATGTCTTCTGGTTTCTCACTTTGTGCACAGGGGCATTGTCATGCTGGAGCAGGTTTTAGATCCAGCGAAGGGAAATTTTAATCCTGTAGTGTACAAACTTTGTGGCAAGAGTTTGGGGAAGAACTACATATGCCTGTGATGGTCAGGTGTCCATATAGTGTACATATGTAGTGTAGGACGGTCCAATTGATATGAAAGTTGTCACTAATAGCAATTTTCACAAGCAAAAAATTTACTTAACAATAATTCAGTTACTATTATCTGTATATCAGCTGATATACAGTATACACTCAGCAGCCACTTTCTTAGGAACACCTGTCTGCTTATTCATGTGATTATCCAATCAGCCAATCAAGTGGTGGCAGCACAATGCATAAAATCATGCAGATACAGGTCAAGAGCTTCAGTTAATGTTCACAACGACTGAATGTTTCAAACTCTGTTGATCTCCTGGCATTTTCCCTCTACAGTTTACACAGGATGGTACAAAAAAAATCCAGAGATCATATTTTTTTTCCTGATGTAAGCTTTGAGCATATGTTGCATATAAAACAGGACATGAGATGTTTTCTTGTTTTGAGATTTTGTGTGTATATTACTTACCTGCTGTTCTTGCTGCTATTCTAATAAGCCTAACACTTATGTAGCATTTATTATCCGTGCTTTATTGGTGCAGTTTCCACCACAGCAATAGTACGTTTCTTTCTGTCTCTTAGTGTTGCTTTAACTTACCTCTTTCTCTGTCGATCTTTTCCTAATCTTTCAACTTCAATTTCAAGAAATATGTTAGCGCAAGGGTAAGTGTGTGTGTGTGTGTGTATGTGTGTGTGTGTGTGTGTGTGTGCGTGTGTGTGGCGAGCTTGTGCTTGACCATGTTTAAAAAAAAACAACACTCCATGAATTTATATTCATTTGTTGTCCCAAACTTAGATTATACCACAATTAACACATTTTTCCTTACTCTGAATTATCATGTTGCAAAATTTGACAGCATGTTTATAGTCTGTATATTATTCCTTCTCGTTCAGCAGTCTATTAACATGATGTATGTAGCTCCTCCTTGTCATGCATGTCCTGTTTTTGAGCATGCATATAATAATTTCAAGCATGTAATCTACAGTAAAGGCAGAAGACTAGATGTGTTTCTGTGACTTAAAAAACAAACTCGTGATTTTCAACATGCACTGTATCTTATTATTATTACTACTACTACTATTACTATTATTATTATTATTATTATTACATTTGATTCAGGATGAGATTGTCTCTCTAGGCAGCATTCTGGGCAATGATTGTGCTTCTGAAGCAAAAAGAGTCCCGCAAAGTTTCTTCCGTCTCAGAGAAAGCATTCCCAGAATTCGGAAGAGAGTTATGGAAAAGATGGCAGATAGTACTAAGCATACTTTTAGGTATTTAGTAAAATACATTGTACTATAGCAATAATAAATGCTCGATTCAGACTCGGTCAGAATTGGCCACATGAGCATGCTCTAATACAGTATAGTTTTACAGTAACAATTAATTTACGAGGACTTGCATGGCAGAAGCTCTGCATTAATCTAAGCCTAATAATGTATGGGTTAAAAGTTGTGTTATTTCACAAAGAATATTATTTAAAGATGTTTTGTTTAAAATTTAAGGAAGCAGTCTCGAGTAACAGTCAGAGGTAAAGCTATGACTTTAGCTATGACACAAAATGTTTCCCTTGAAAATGATTCCGCTTGCAACACTCTGCAACATTAAATGTAATTATAAACGGATAAAAAAAAGTGCAACATGTTATTCTTTAATAAATGAAAAAGATTGAAATGTTGGTTGTGGTATAAGAGGAATAAAGCACTTCAGGAAATGCTGTTATAGGAAGCTCATCAACAATAGAGTGATAATTGTGATGCCGCTTCATCACACCACTCCATTGTTGATTGTTTTCCTGTAACAGCATGCTCCATCATGTTTTATTCTACTGATTATTATATCACAAACTGCGATACTTAAAAAATTATCATAATATGCAAATTTGTTACGTACACATGTTTGCATGATACTTGTTTGTTGAAAGTGATTTTATTTAATTATATTATTTGAATGCAGTTCTTGTAAATGCTGCATTATTAATAAGCATAACATCAGCATGGGTACATGATTGTCAGGTTGGTCATGTAATCACCCACGTCCATACTGTCCCACTTGTATGCTTGGTGTTAGGTTAATAATGACGTTTCTGTGTTTCCTTAAAGAACACTCTGAACCAGAGCATCAGGTTTCTGGAGAAGACCGCCTCAGATCTAACAGTACGTGATCTATATTGGAATTTTATTTATCTCATATTACTTGGTATGGGTTTAATTAAGATTACAGGGTGAAGAGGTGAAGAAGGTACAGGAGGTTAAGTACTTGGGGTCAACAGTCCAGAGTAATGGAGAGTGTGGGAAAGAGGTGGAGAAAGATGTCGGGAGTTCTGTGTGATGGTAAAATATCAGTGAGAATCAAGGGGAAGATGTACGAGACAGTGGTGAGAGCGGCCATGCTGTATGGTTTAGAGACAGTGGCTCTGAGGAAGAGGCAGGAGTCAGAGCTAGA
>CM074951.1:4459344-4493028 GCA_037577455.1 Pangasius macronema
TGGGTTTAATATGTGACTATGATTTTTATGATTTCATTACCAACGTGTCTTTTTCAGGACAAAATATCAGAAATACTTCACGTCGTTGATGTGGCACAGTATCTCATCTCGCATAACGCAACTTTTATTGTCAATCAGGTAACGTAGCGAGTTGCTTTTCTCTGTAACTGTTGTTGGAAGTGTTAGTGATCTATCAGCTGGTGTTTGAATTCTGTGTGTCATCGGCAGGAAAGCGAGAAATACAAGCAGACCATCATTGGCTACTTTAAACAGTATATCAATTGGATCAAGACATCAGTGAGCATTTTAAAATACTCTTGGATTTAAAGTTTGAGATATTTGATGTATTTGTAATAATGTTAAAACCTTTTTCTCATTCTTCCCTATAGCTGATGATGGACGTGGCCACGTGCAAACCAGTGAGTAACGTCGTAGACACTGCAGAGATTCTGGCCTGCGGCTTCTTCTTCGATTCGATGGTGAGAGATCTTATATTTTTAGTAAGATGAAAATATAAGATTTAATGCTGTCGAGTGATTTGTACATGATTTATTATTATATTTATTATGATTTATCTCATTTAACTTTTGTAGCTCTGTATGTAAAATAAAAAATAAACAAGAAATTCAAATAGATTTTTAAAAACTGTTTTTTTGTGTGTGTGTGTTGTTTGTTTTTACCTCCTTGCGTTATTGCAACAGTCCTAAATTGTGTACATTTTGTATGTTCAGAAATGATATTTTCTACAAAATTCTGTCTTCAGAATTACATCTTTCAGACCTGAATGTTAAAAAATTGGGGTATTTTTTTTTAATTATTATTATTTCAGGCATACTAGTTTATCCTTTCTTTTTTTTACTCATGGACAATCTGTTTATTTTTTAAGACAAGTGCTATTTAGACAGAATCAAAATTCATATATCATGCAATTTTAAGTTAAAAAAAATAAAATAAAAATAAAAGTATTTGGATATATGCATAAATAATTCATGCATGAAAGGGTTAAATTCTTCAGACAGAGAGAGAGCAAGAGAGAGATAACAGGAAGTAGAGGCAACCAGGGCTGTTTGTAGTGGACTGACCATCTGGAAGAGATGTCTTTTCTTCATTTATACCATATCACTCTTGAATTCTCAGTTCTGATTGGCCAGAAGTTGCCTATAAAGAAATGTTTATTTAACATTTATGGAAGGAGTGTCAGTGTCCAGTGGTATAAGAGAAAAACAACATTTCAGGATGTGCCGTTATAGGAAAATAATCAACTTCTGGGTGGTAACAGAAACTCTGCTTAGCGTCGGCCAACACCATACCACCACATTGATTATTTCCTTTTAACCGCATGCTAGATCATGTTTTACTCCAAACCAAAAGACGCAAGCTTTGGACAACAATCATGAGACATTTTAGGTAAACTATTCATTACACTAAACTTTCATTCCTGTGCTGCAGTCTGGGAAAAAAATGTAATAACAAAAACGTATTTAAAAAATGATTTAGGTTGAAAGACAAAGATAGATTTGTTCATTACAGTCTGGAGTGCAATCTGGTGTTAGATGAATTGCTCAGTAATGGATCATTATCATTAAACTCACAATCTCTGAATCCAAACCCAAGCTCTGTAAGTTCTGAGCCACCACTTGCAGCTCACATGGGCACACAATGTTCACATCTGTGCATACAGCTAAGGAAAGCTGTGTTTTGGCTCAGCGTGAATGGAACAGGACCAGCTATGTCCATAGGCAACCCCCAAGTGGCAATCAGCAGGAAGAGGAAATGGAGAGGGGGAACAGGCTGTTCTGGACTGGTGGGTGGGTGTATGTGTGTGTGATGAGACGAAGAAGGGATTTTTTCCTGGGGCGTGCCATTAGGCCCCTTAGGTGACATTATGGACAAATGATTGATTGTGTGTTCAATCCCGTATAACCACATACACACACAAGACTGAAGAGTCCGCCATGTGATTAAGACAAACCCAAATACAGCGAGACACTTGTACTGCAATTATTGGGCAAGGATAATTGAGGGGAATGAAAAAGAGTCCTATAGACCCTGTAGACATGCACCAGATCTCACACTCGCACTCATTATTGCACAATTTCCTCATAGCAGGAAGCACTAACTAACTACCAGCAGTAATTAGCCATTAGCTGTTTGCACTCCAGAAGTCCAGTAGCAGGTAATTGTGCGTAACTGCTGCAGGAGCCATGTGGACATCGACAGTTTGCTAAAGAGTTTCAACTCACATAAAACCTCAGAATAGCAATTTATGGCATGCTGAGATAATTAACCAGGGCATGGGCTCATTATTTACAATAAAGATTAAATGAAGCTCAAGGCAGAGATCCTGAAATGCTGAAATGTATGGAGGTTAGCATGCTTCAACCACTTCCTTCTTGTTGATGCAGCATGTGACTGGAGTGCTCTTGTAACCTCTGAAGTCAATTGAACCACTTGAAACACCCAACAGCCACTTTATTAGTAACTCAGATAAACACTTTCTACAACCATGGTGAGCAGAAAAGCATCTCAGGATGTACATTTTGTCGAACCTTGAAGTGGATGAGCTACAGCAACAGAAGACCACATCAGGTTCCACTCCTGTCAGCCAAGAACAGGAATCTGAGGCTAAAATGGGACGTAGAGAGTGGAAGTCTGGTTTAACGAATCTCGATTTCTACTGCGACATGCACATTGTCAGAATTTGGCATCAACAGTGTGACTCCATGGACCCAACCCACTTTGTGTCAACAGTTCAGGCTGGTGGTGGTGGTGTAATGATGTGGGGAATGTTTGCTAAGCATGCATTGGGCCCTTTAATGCCAATCAAGCATTGTTAAAATGCCACAGCCTATCTGAGTATCACTGCTGACAATGTGCATCCCTTTATATCCACAATTTATCCATCTTATAATGCCAAATAGTATAATAATGCGCCATGTCACAAAGTCAACTCAGCTTGCTTCCATGAGTTCAGAGCACTTCATCGGAGTCGCATGATTTGACTCTCATAGGGCATCTTTGGGATGTGGTGGAGCGGGAGATTCGTAGTATGAAGTATTCCTAATAACAAGCAGCCGGTGAGATATGCCTCCTAGGGCTGGGCAATAAAACACTTGGAGGTGTGCTGTTATAGGAAACTAATCAATGGTTCGACATGGCCTGGCTTGAAGCGGATTTACTGTTACCACCCAGAAGGTGTTTACTTTCCAGTAACAGCATGTCCTGAAGTGTTTTATTCCTCTAATACTACAACAATTAGTTAAATACCAACACATCATAACTTTTATCCGTTTATAGTTTATTATTATAAGGCTTGTTAGGCGTGAATTACATAGAGCATCTGCCATATATTTGTAAGTACCTGTGCATGAGTTGTTTCCATAGTAATGATGCATTAGATCAAGCGCATTAATATAAACCGGAACTACAGTCAGAGCTGCTGTTATAAAAAGTTAATCAGGACCTTTGGCCCAATCAGATTTGAGAATTCAACAGCGCTGTGGTATATTATTCAGTGTAAACCACACTGTTCATATTTTGTCCACTGATTGTGAACCTCAAGTGTCGGTGTGTTGCAGAACACGTTCTGGTTCGGTTTGGGTTGCTCCGCGCTCTTCCTGCTGCCCAGCATCATCCTGTCTGTGAGGCTGGCCAAGTTCTACCGCAGAATGGACACCGAGGACGTCTATGACGAGTGAGTACAACTAAAACTCCACCTGTGATGATTACATTGAACCACCGCTTATTTAGCTGGAGGTGGTCAGAATTCTGGAAGCTTCTTACAGTAGTGTGGAAGTAAAAAATATTTTCTCATCACTCCTTTCTCTCTCTCTCTCTCTCTCTCTCTCTTTTCCTTTTCCCTCTATTTCCCTCCCATTCTTTCCTCGGTCTCAGTTCCTCTGTCTCGGGAACTTGGCACTTCACATTATGATAACCGATTCTTGCAATTTCCATCTTCCTCCATTATTTGTCTCTCTCTGTCCAGCACTTTGCACTTTAAGAAAAAAAGAAAGAGTCTATAGTGTAGATACTCAGTGTTTTCATTGTATTGTTCGATCATTCACACTCTTACAAGTAATGAAATAGTGCTGAAACGTTAAAAGAATCACCAAGTGTCTTGACCGGAGACATGTCAGTGTACATAAGCCTCTATGGTGGAAGATTAATGTTATTTGCTTGTCTTGTATCTTTTTAGCATTGACACAATTCCCATGAAAACGTAAGCTGTTTTTTTTTTGTTTTGTTTTTTTCCCAATTTTCCTCCTTTGCTCTCCTCTTTGAGAACCTCATTAATATGAAATCTTTTTGTACAAAAATCTCTCCGTTCTTAAGCTTAAGCCTTTGAATGCTTCTCCGGTGAAGGGTCTTGCTCGTCTTTGTGTTGTGTGTGTGTGTGTGTAAGACTGTGTTTTCTTTTTTTATTATTTTAATAATTCCCTTGTTTAACATAAAGGGCTGTTAAAATCATCAGTTATATTACATATCACATACAGTTTGTGTAAAAAATTTTGCATTAATACACCGAAACTCTTACAATTTGTCCTCGTGCTGTTTTTTGCTCACCTGCACATTTATGGCCTAACTGTCCAATCGCATGTCATTTGTCTCATTGCTTATTTTGTTGTTGATTTTTTTTGTTTGTATTTAATGTTTCGTTTCAGTATGGAAATTGGTAATAATGGTTATTATAATGAACATATACAAGGTATCCAAAACCCTGTACTGTCCAGGTAAAAAGAACCGAACCCCCTGCACTGACTCGATCAAACAGTACTGATTTGCATGCGAGGTTTTGGAAATAGTGGGCGATACGGCAAAAATGTGTTTAAAATCTCACCACATAAAGTATGTATCATAACGTTCGGTGCTTTCATGGTTTGCTAACAAGCTAAAACAAATTCACTGCACCGACTAAAATAATAGTCCCACGTTAAATTTAAAACCAAACTAAAAGAATTGGCACTCTTAGTGAACAAAGGCTTCCTTCAGGAGTTTCGGGATGTTGAATGGTTCTAGTTTTCTAAAGGGGTTCTGTTTAGAGGCTTTTCTGAAAGGGAAACCCCATCCTCAGTTTTTCGTGGTTCTACATACAAGCTTTTCCCCAGCGGGACAAACTGAGTAAACCTTTAGGGTGCTCCCATTTTCCCCTAAGAGTACAATTAAAGATATATAGTATATAGAAACTATATACAGTACTGTGCAAAGGTCTTACACACTTAAATTTGTACATAAAATTAGATTTTTAGTTGCTAGTTAGTTGTTAGTTTAGCTAGTTGTCAGTATCCGTACCACAGTCCACAAAATGTCCCAGCAAAGGATTTCAAGCAGAGTACTTGGAAAAAATATACTAATAAACGTATGGGGAAAAAACTGGCCACAGTTCAACCACCCTAGTTTTCTAATCCAATCACATGCAAAATTGTAAATTCTTTAGCTGAAGGCAGCTCATCGGACCAGAGCTACAGGGCTAGAGCTGTTCAGTCAGAAAGAGGATAGTTTGAACAGACTTTCATTGATTTTTCATTGACTCTCTTTGGTCTGCTTAACGAACTGATCACATGGCTTTTTTTGTTTTAGATTTAAAAGACAAAAGCAGACTCTAGAAAGATGAATGGACAGAGAAGTCTGTATTTACTGTCACTTTCAAAACCGATGCGTCTCATCTGTTCATCAATGACGCTAGTCAAAATTGGCCGCAAAAGTTGTTGGTAACAAAGCTTGCAGTCTTATACTACATTAATGGTTACACAAAAGGTAATCTGTTGCCATTCAGTCATGTTTTTTGCTCATCCGGAACTGGTAACTGTAAACAAAAAAATGTATGTAATTGGACAAATTTTAGTTGAATAAGCCTGACCGAAAACCTTCGCACAGTTCTATATAATAAAATATTTAGCTAGCAGCCAATCAGATACTTGTTGCTGTGCAGCTTAAATTTGGCTCTGTGACGCTATTGGCTGATCAGCTCTTCATGACTGATCTTGTGTTTTAGAGATATTGATTAACAAAGTGCTGGAGCTCTATCAGTCACGATAACAAGATTGCCGTATTGCCCACCTTTAGGTTTTTGGTGACAGGATTGAAGGGAATATAATCACGTGTAGGAAGTACAATGCATGCTGGGTGCAAAAATTCCCTTTCCAGTTAGCATCATAGCTAGCTCAGCCAGTACAGCCAGTGTCTGAGCTCTGTACTAACTGCACGCCCCCAAATAAATCTGAACTCATGATCTCGAATAATTTCAAATTCATTTTATTTCTTTGTTTATTCTTTTGCTTCGTGTGCAGCATGTTCCTGCATGTGACTCTGACTCGACTGTTATTCCTGCACCGGGCTGTTTTTATATACTAACTGCATGCCTGTGTTTGAGTCGTCTCAATTTCTCAGCCCTGGTTGTGTAACAGAGGTCAAGACGCAGCACCACACTGACATGACACACAGGGCACATAGACACACTTCCCGCTGTGTTGACCCCGCTGGTATGAAAGAGACCTTCCACTCGTCCCGCTGTGGGTCAGGGAGGTCAGTGTGTTTGCCTAAAACAAACTATTTGAGGGTGCTTTCACACTTGGTATTGTTTTACAGAGTAATCAATTGCCGGAGCTGGAAAAAAAAAAAGTGGCTCATGGGACATGCACACTGTAACCATAACAACGCTCTTACCTGTTCTAGCTAGTGTCAGCTAACTAACTAGCTAGAATGTCCCAGGAATAGATACATTGCTATTTTTAGTTATGTTGCAGTACTGGAATATCAAATTATTTTCAGTATCTTCAGTTCATTGTCGTATTATGTTTGCTCAATAACAAGATGAATTTTTCTCCAGCTTTCTGTCCGCCATGTTTATTTTTCTCGCTTACTCGCCAACTGGCGACGTGACTCTTTGGGAGGCGGAAAAGTGCTTGTAGTCGCTTTCTGAAAAATATGTTTGTTTTTTTTTAACTTCGGAAGCACCACTCTGAAATAAACACTGACTTCGCTTCTCATAGCATTACGTGTGAAAATGGTTGAGAAAAGTGTGAAAGCGCCCCAAAGCAATACGATTATACTGTATATCACACGTCTTAAGAGGCTTAATTTTTTTTATTTAAAGGCAAAAAGCTAAGCTTTTTTCAACACAATGTTAGCAGATAGCTAGTCCGTGTAGCGGGTGAACTCAGTGGTGTCCTGTGTGGCATGGGAACGCTCTCGTCCTGCTCCTCTGGCACACTGAAAGGGAATGAGTGAGTCTTGTAGAAAAAAGTGCCCTGGCATTGATCATCTCTCCACTTGTTCTCCTTAAGCCTCCCTGCCTATGACACTATGACTCGATTCCCACGGGCCTCAGCGCCCCCTCGCCATGGCGACTGGTGACACCGAGGAGGAACCTTTGTTTTTTTTCTCCTCAGTACTCCACAAAGGTACTGACTATCGCTGAAGTGATTAGAAGTGATGAGCACATCTTTCTGTTTGTTTGTCTTGAGTTCACGTATCTCACATGTTTTGCAGTCAGGGTTCCCACACATCTTGGAAAACCTAAACATTTATATGGTCATTTTCCAATCCAGAACAACACCTGGTAAACGAGGAAACCCGAAAATGTGTAAAATGTCCTGTAAAATGTCAAATTAGGCTGTTATGCCACTAAGATTGCATATTTTAGTGTTAAAAAAGTTTGAGCTTCCGTTCAGAGTTGCGGTTTGGCGAGCTTTAGTGTCACGTCTGAACAGATGAGCACTTGCCACTAATTATAACGTAAATATTTGTCACTGAATAATACGTCTTTTGACAAGTCTTCTGTTAAGTTTTGCCTTTTTAAACTAAAAAAATGGAGTTGATACTTTTATTTAATGTGTACAACAAATAAATGATGTAACACTGAAAGTGGTGGGGGAAAAATCTGTAGAAATGTATACATTTTAAATTCAATTCAAAACTTTGTACAAAAAAATGAAATATTTAAAACTGTACAGAATTATATAACACTATAAGCTGAGTTTGTAACTATTATAAAAGTTTTTTTACTATTGAAATACCTTCAACATCTTAGAGAAGTGCATTAAGTGAAATAAATTATCACAATATCAATGTTACATTATCATATCGCACAATCCAAAGAGCTGAGACATGCAGATATGGATGTCTTTTAAAAGATATACAAAGGTTCGATTACTATCAGTCTTTTTCCTGTATTTGAAATGACTTTATTCATTGGGTGCTAGCTAACATCCGGCATCCATCTTGGACCCATCCGCATGTCAGTTGTTTCCGACTGTATGTCAAATTTAAGGTAAGGTAATGCACTGTTTCTGTAAATTGTCAGCCATCCTAAGACGACCCTCTGTGAACATGTGCTGTCATGCCTATACGTCACAGAAAAGTCATGGAAATTATTATTTTTCTAAATAAAAAAAAAAAAAGAGTGGGAACCCTGAACAGTGCTGATTTTTGTCCTCAGTCACTCACATCTCTGTGTGCAGTTTGAATCTTCCAGTCACATGTTTAGTGTTTCTTCTACATTGCATATAAGACTGATAATGGAGCTTAATGTTTTCATATTGTGTGATGGTCTTCACTATGCTTCCTTAATATCACTGTGATCTACTGTGTGACTTTAGACGTGTTTGTTGTCACTCCTTAAAGGTGTCTGATCCTCATCATTCCTCTCTCTCTCTCTCTCTCTCTCTCTCTCTCTCTATCTATCTGTTTTCAGTGCTACTGGAAATTGATTGAAACTCTAGACTGTGAGTCTCTGGGCATTTTTTTAAGTCTTTCTTTCACCTATACAGAGGTGCCAACATTGGCGGTTAACCTGTAGCATTTGCGATTTTTGACCTCTTGCTACAGTGATACAGGAGACACCTAAAGTAATGTTGCTTTTCTGCTTTTTTTAGTTAAAACAGGTCAGACTACATGCAAATATATTTCAGCAGGCAGAAATGCTAATTCACTGAAAGGGAAAGGACGTGAAAGATGCATATTTGCTTCTAGGAGCGATTACTTTCGCTTCGCACCCAATCCATGTCGATGGACATGTGAATTCACAAGCCTGAGTCTTGTGAGAAATGGGCAGGACTCTTGTGTCTTTGGCCAGTGAAAAAGTGTTCCTGTTGCTTGTGGCACATCTGAAAAAAAGCCAAATTAGCCGTCTTTTGACATACACACTAGGATTTTTGTGTTCATGATGTTGGCACCTCTGCCTAAATCCTAAATCATTGACTTGGTGAATACTTTAAGCTTATGGTGCATTATATATTATACCTCTCTTTTTTTTTTTAGACCCACCTGATGAACAGAAGCCCCAGTTTAGAGTGAGGGATGGGATCAGAAGAGGATGCCCAGACACAACAACCACAACCTGGTCTTCGTCTTCACTTTCCACTCTACACTGAGTTTCAAGTTTATTAGTAACTACTAAACTAGCAACTCCAACACTGGAACTTTTATGAACTTTACATGGATTGAAACAAACATCACAAACATCAGACCGTTACCGCAATCATGGAGTCAGGGACATAAACATACAACTTTCAGCCACTATATACAGTAGATACGCAAATCGTTGTTTACAGTCATTGTGCAGTCAGGTTTTTTTGTGCAACTTCAACATTCTACATTCATTTTTAATCTCCTGAACTTAACTCTCCAGCTTGTCTGAGGGATGAGATTGGAGGGTTTTTTTTTTTTGGTATAAGGCATTAACTACCTGCAGCAGAAACTGCTGCTTAAAGGGACCATGCCATTTATGAGCCAACAACCTTACAGAATATATATATATATGTATATAAACACATGCTTGTATATGTGCTAATACTGTTGTGATAATGCAATATGGGATCGCTGTAGAGCCATGCAGAGGCTGAATGAACTGTTGCCTTTATGTTTATGGTATACTTAACGTCACCCTGAAATCATACGTGAGCAAACGTTCTTCTTTGGTGGACAAATTGCCATCCTTGTCACTTCTGTGTCTTGAAATGTTCAAGACACATTTTTTATGTATATAATGCCATCTCTAACTTTTTAGAGGAAATAACAATGTGGCAGTTTTGATGTAATTTCGTTTCTATGAATGAACATTTTTAAAGCACTGCCCTCCATATGGTACTAACAAAAGCTCATGAGCTGGAGTTTGAAGGCGTAGTTATAGAACTCTCCACAAAAAAAAAAAAAATCACTGATGCCAAATCCTATTTTTGTAGAACTCAGGTCTCTTAGTTATTATAAATCCTGTTTTTCTTGGCAATTTCAAATGATCACTGGCAAACTATCGAAGTGTGAATGTAACACGTCACGATAAAAAAAGAAACAAAAAAAATCCTGTGTAATTTTTAAACAATGGTACAAGGAGCGAATTTATTTCACTGCTCGTTTGTTGCTAGGCTTTCATATTTCTGTTTGTGATAATAATAATGTCAGGTGCTAGATATTTTTTGATCATAACTGTTCATTATGTGAGAATTATATATGATATGACAGTGTTATGCAGGCCTTGAATAAAATGTTTACCGGATTTCGTACACCCCACTTAAGTTCCCCGAGGTTGGCTGTGGTTTAAATGTTCTTCATTGCTCACTACGTACTGCAGCGTTGGTATGTCCTGGTGGTGTCTGAATCTTTCTCAAAAGACATTCATCACATGGCATTTAACAGCTGAGGCAGTTGGCATCATGGATTGATTTCATTTCCAAGTGGTTAAGATAAACTTCATTGATCCCACAGTGGGGAAATTCACTTATCACAGCAGCTCACAGACTGCCTGAACTGCCTGAAGTAAACAACTGTGAAAAATATCAGTATAATATCCTGGGTGTCGCAGTTATTATTTTTTCTTTGGGTAGTTCAGCTCTTTCTGAAAGGGAAATCCTGTGTCTACATAAAGTTCTAAAAGTAGATAAAGAGAACCCGATTAAACAAATGTATAAACAAAAATTATGTTTTAGGTCATATTTATGCAGAAATGTACAAGATTCTAAAGGGTTCACAAACTTTCAAGCACCACTGTAAGGTGCCCCCAAACAGGACAAACTGAACAACATTCAATGAAGCTAAACATCTAGATGATCAATCACTAAGCTTTTAGCTAGTAGGGCTTTAATATTTATCCAAATACATTTTATTTCTGTAGTGCTTTTACCCATAGACACAATACAAACAGAAATCTATATATCAATTTATATTTTAATAAGCACATCAGAGGTGCCAGAAAAAAAGGAGGGTGGCAAGGAAAAACTCCCTGAAACGAAATGAGGAAGAAATCTTGAGAGGAAACAGACTCACAAGGAACCCATCCTCTTCTGGGTGACACCCGATGGTGGGATTATAAATCATTATGGTATACAGGTGCAGAAGACAAATGTTAAACAGCTTATGATTTCAGCAGCAGTTCTTGGAACCTACAAGTCTACAGTGTCCAGTTGAGAATAGTAAGGTTGAGTCAAGTAAGGGTCTTGGACGCAACAGTTCTATATGTAGAACCTTATATAAGAAGGTTTCTCAGTCAGAGAGGGCTAGTAAGAGATCAAAAAAAAAAATCTTTGAAGTAAACACTGAGAAGTTCAGGGCTAACAGCAGCTCTCTTGCAGCCAGGGGATTTGAACTCTCAAATGTTCCAGCTAATAGAACATCTTTAGCTGCCTACATTATACTCTTAGAAAAGTATTCAGTAAATTGTGGTTGGTTTGTGATTTGGTTGTTGTTCTTTTGGCTGCTCTCATTAAGGGTCGCCACAGCGGATCATTCGTCCGCATGTTTGGTTTGGCTCAGGTTTTACGCTGGATGCCCTTCCTGATGCAACTCTCCCATTTTATCCTGGCTTGGGACCGGCACTTAGAGTATGCTCCCAGTGACTGTGTTGGGTCTCTGCCCAGAAATCAAACCCAGGCTGCGGCAGTGAGAGCGTGGGATCTTTAGCTGCTAGACCACCAGGGACTTTGGGTTGTAATTTGGTAAAGGTGCTAAATTTGAACATATGGTACATCTGCCCAAAGGCAGCAAGACAAGATAAGTTTTTTTCAGCAAAAAATATGAAGGTTTTCTTGTGACTTACCACTATCCCTACCACCCTATTTACCACTTTCATTGTATTTGAATATTAATTAGAATTCTTCCCTGAAATAGGAAATTTTGTTAAAATTAAAAACAAGAATCTTAGTATGTCACTCATAAAGTTAAACCTGGTAAATGTTTTTTTGTGTTAATACAGATCAGTGTTTATATGAGTCTGTCAGTTACCTTACTAACCATCTTCTATTTTTTAATCTGCCTAATCTATTATTCACCCATAAGCATTAAAGTTCTAAGAGGAAGAAAAGGACCAGGAGAAAGACTGAGATCCTTGGTCCCTGACTTGGTTCAGGGCCAAAGGCAGGAAGGCGTTAAGGGCCCCCATGGTATTTACATTCCTGATCTTGGCCCCCCCTTTCTCAAAAAGGCATTGAATGCATGAAAACAGGACCATCTACCCCCTATCCCCCCCCCAACACACACCACATCCACACACAAATATAAACCTATTCATTCTCACTCATAGGCCTCTCCCTCAGCACCCATGCTTTAAGTTCACGTCTGAAGTGCTAATTTTGTTCTTGAATTTTAATGATCTTGCAAGTTTCCTATACAACGAAACCACTCATGAACGATCTGCATTGTAGGATGCACATGTTTTGAAACTTCAGACACTGATTGAGTTGTTGGAAGTTGTGATTTCAGCAGCTGGGTCTTATTGGAAGACTTTCCATGTTTGATCTACAAGACAATTCACAAAATTCCCATCAATTGCATAAAATGCCACCAAAGTTCCATATTTGGGTGTTTGATCTTTTTTTTTTTTTTTTTTTTTTGCTTTGCATCCCTCCATGCTCCTTTAAATTGGTTTCATATGTGTGCAGGATCTATTTGACAGTCCCCAGGCGACCATGCAAGTCAGGGGGAGGGGGTTGAACTTGCCCTCTTCCCCGGTGAGAAGACACGTCTCCATACATTTTTTTTTCTGGCCTAAAAGCCGTCTTTGTGAGCCGTGACCATAAATACCAGAGCAAGGCTGCTCAGTCTATTCACAGCCTGCTGCAATCTGCTGTCTCACACTCCGTCTCCAGCTGGCAGCATGCAGATCCTGAGCTGTGCACTCGTCTTGTCCTGCTGCGTTTGGGTAGCTGTTGCTCACAACCAGGTTGGAGAAGATGCTGCTGAGGTGGGTAGGAGTAAAAGCAACTGGGAAGAACCCATCCAGTTTGTTACGAAAACCAAGGACCGATGTTCTATGGCATTGACGGGACATGGGGAGCTGACCAGGCTGCGTATCTCCTGCATGAGCCAGGAAGAATCTTACTGGTGCGAGTATGAGGGCAAGCCAGACATCTGCCGCAACTACAACACCAACCCTCGGCACTTCTTCACTCAGATAATGTGGGAGCTGCGCAAGTTGAACAATGCCTGCCAGGGCCCAAAAAACCTCAAGCCTACCATGTGCAAGAAATCTTCAGATGAATCACAGATGGTCTTCACCACTGGTTCCTTGGCCGCTGTGGCACAGAGACCACTAAAACCACAAACCACACAAACCACAGCTGCCAAGCAGGACCAACCCAAACCTGAGAAAGCTAAGCCTGAACTACCTACGAGTGCACCACTTTCTGATCAAGCCAAGCCAGAACAGAAACCAAATGGTGCAAGACAAAAGCCAACTAGACAAAAGCCTGCAAAACCTCAACCAACAAGACCTCCACCTGCCAGACCTGCAAAGGCCAAAACAGACCAAGTCAAAGCAGAGCCGGCGAAACCTGTGGCATCCAAACCAGCGACCAAAACAACAACGTTAAAGAAGGTTTTGGCACCAAAGGCAACTACACAAGCACCAACTACAACCACTCCAGCACCCACAAGGTCAGCTGAGAACCTGGCACAGCAGTACTGCTGGCATGGCATGCAGGACTTCTGCACCAAAGTCATCGGCTGGTTCACAAAATAAAGTAAGATATGCATTTTAATTGCTTTATATTGTGATTATGGTTAAATTCTACTCTAAATGTTCATGTCATGACTGATAATTTCTTGTTCCTCAGATAAATCCAGCTGGAGGAAAAATTTTTAAATCTTCACACAGTAGCCTGGTGCAGTTCTGTGGAAAGGAGAGATTCGATAGAAAGCAGAAGATAACTGAGTGTGCAGTGTGTGTCATTAGAATGGAAGAGATTTGGATGGACGTGTAGTGAAGACCCTCCATATCGTCATATACAGACATCAGTTGCACAGACCTTGATTCCACTCTACAATGTGTAAAGCAACCAAATGACGTTTACTCTCCAGATATGTCTACTGTAATAAACAGGACCTTCATGCATGTTCAGAACCTCATGTATCACATGGACAGCACTTCTCAGACAGTTTTTGGGCATTGTTATAAATGTACAGATAGACACACCTCCTCAGAGGTTTAGACAAATTCGGGGACTCATTAGATAGATTTGTTTTGCTGTAAGAATTAACCAGATTACGTTTACTAAAGTAACCAGGTTACTTCACTGACTAGTGTAGAAGATGCATACTTCACTGAATGATCAGCAGTGTATGAATGTCTGCAAGTATGATGAATAAATGTTGACTTTTTAAAAAAATTTGTCTATGGCTGGTGAAACCTACAGCAGAGGGCACTGGTGATTTATAAACCAAAGCTGTTTAAAGTCAACTTAGCTTCACGAACAGGACTCCAGAAATTATAGTGACAATATAGTATTCAAACTATAAAATATTGATAGTTTTATTATATACAGCGGGGTCCAAAAGTCTGAGACCACTAATAAACCCTTCTCTAATTTAATACAAGTTTTATTAAAATTATACTATAAATATAACATAATTATAGCATAAAAATATTATACTCCATCATGGAATTCTCAAATCATAAGGTAGTAATGGTTATTAAGGATGAATTTTTCTATAACGACATGGCTTTGACAATAGTTCCAGCTGTAAAATAAATGACAGGTTTATAGCAATGTGCTCTTTCTAATGTTATCATTCGTACAGTAACAGCTAATTAGCAGTAACTTCTATAATGGACACTCCACATACTATAAGGCTAATAATTAGCAGATTTGTTTTAAAAAAATTTTAGTTAACAAAGAAAAACATAATCACTGATATGGACATTTATGGTAGGAGTCTCCAGTGTCAGTCTTCAGGACAGAGGAGTTTGCATTGCGTTTCTCTGTAGCATGACAAGCTGAATTTTTTTTTTTATTATTATTAACTACAATTTGGAGAAAGAAGAGGGAATAAATGTTTATGGCTGCTATAACATAAGTGATAATAGGAACTAACTTGTCTCAGGGATGTTCCATAACATTAAAATATAACTATAACCAGATACAAATCAAGATGTATTGTTGATTAATAAACAAAAAAATTTCCCAACCTCCGACCAGGAAATTGGAACTTGGAATTAATTTTCAGGAAGTTGGGAGGATCTCCTCAACTCCGAGTTCCTCCGAGTTCAGCAAGTGGCATCAGCAGTAAACAAAGTATCATATCATACTTTCAAATGATTTATGCTGTGTATTTATGTATTTGCTTGATATCAATCAATTACAAATTAAGACAAATATGGAGGTATCCATGGTTTATTCCTACTTTGTACCTCGAATGCACAGAGGCAGACAATGATATAATTCCAATCTCCAGCATCTTACTTCTGAGGTAAGTTTAATAGTTGAATTAGACTGGTGGCACAATCCATTCAGCTCAGATTTAAAATTTCAAAACACATATGGGCTCATTGGCTGAAATAATAGCTTTTCCTAAGTCACTGGATAGTGTTTTGAAAATTTGATTAATTTGAATTGGAGATGGATTGTGTCACCAAAAATTGAGTTTGAAACCTGACATTTCTATATCTGATTATTATAACACTGAATTTGAAAATTTGCACACAAATTCGAGCCATGGAATACAATTTCAGTTTGATCAACAAATTCAACAATGGAAGACAAAAATACAGGTTGTAGGGGCACTTAGCTCACAAGTAGTTTAAATACCTCAGCCAAAGCCTTGAGGTTTTATTTTCTTCACACAGTCCTCTGAAAAATCCAAGATTTGTTATGTCTAAAGGCTACAAACACAGCTGCTAATGAAAGTCAATTGAAGCACTGAGATACCAGATTGTGTGCAGGCGTTACTTTGCATCAGTGAGGGCAAGCCAAATCAAGTTCCTTGCCTATGAAATTAACATTCCTGTAAGAGATTATCCAACAGTGTGTGTGTGTGTGTGTGTGTGTGTGTGTGTGTGTGTGTGTGTGTGTGTGTGTTCTATAAAAAGCGCTTTCCAGGAGTTCAGGTGTTAGGACACTGAACTCCAGCTGCACACACGAAACACAGCAGGTAACATGATTCATTAATATTCACAGGTTAACATGGGGTCACATTTACACACATGAATTGTTAATCAGACCTTTTTGAGCATTTTAATCACACTTTTAAAAGGAATTTGCAATTCAAACAATGAAGTAGTCTTAAAGTGTTTTGAATCATTTAGGTTTGAAGAAATGTTGTCTGTGTGTAAGTGCCTCTGAAGAGCTAACAACTGCCCAGTTTAGCTACTTTGCCTTTTGAGGAACATTAGAAAGCAATCATTGTAAAAACCTTCGAATGGCAAATAGATTTCTGACAGAAAAAGTATTTCAAAGTTTTTCCAGTTTTTCTTAATATGCTAGCATGCTGTGTGTAATCTAGCTATAAGAGTTATCTTTCTACTGTGTGGGTGAGATATGTGACTTTTCATGTATGGCTTAAATCAGTGTTGTATGTAGTTGTGTGTACTTGTTTATGTTTATATATACATGCATGTGTGTGTGTGTGTGTGTGTGTGTGTGTGTGTGTGTGTGTGTGTGTGTGTGTGTGTGTGTTTGAAAGATGATGAAAGATCTTTTTGCCTGAAGTTTTACAAATGGTGTGGAATTTAATGTGAGAAATAAAGCACATTCCAACGGGTGTGCAGTTATAGTAAAATAATCAACAGCAGGGTAGTGTGATGCGGCCTGACACAGTGCTACAGCGTTACTGTTACAACCTGTTACGCTGATAGCATTTTATTCCTCTTATACCACAGCAGTCTGCCAGTAATTACAGTTTTTTATTAAATCTATTAATTACTGACACCACATATTTTACACCACTTTTAGTTACATTCTCTGTTGTCTTTGTGTTGCTATCGAACTGATAACATATTAGAACAAGCTCATTAATACAAACCTTTGATTTGCTTAACAACCACAACTACTGTCCTTTCTGCTGTTATAGAAAATTCATCAACACCTTCTGACCAATTAATTTCGAGAATTCAGCAGCGCAGTGATATAAAAATAGTATTATGTCGCCATTTGTACATTTATCTTTGTGATAAAGACCAAATAACACATATTTCCATTACAGAAGATCATTATTAGGAATATGGTCAGCAATAAAAACACTGAGATCTTGCCTTGTTGTGTTTGACAAATGCGTTAAATAAGCAGCTGGCATGTAAGCAGTTACGTCAGTGTGTAGCGTTTCATCTGGAGCCTTTACCTGCGGCTATGTTTATGTTGAAGGCTGCCACGCCTCGGCTCCACAGCTAGTGTGAAAATAAGCAGTGCTGTATATTTTTCAGAGTTTCAAACTTAAAGGTTACTATCTGTGAATTTCCATGTTGTGTTAAATATTAAGTGTATTGAGTTGAATAGACTATCATCTGCAAGCTTGTTCATTAGTCTAGTTTACACATGTTGAGGTTCTCTTTGGGACTGACGAGGTTGGACAGGATTAGGAACGAGTACATCAGAGGGACAGCTCATGTTGGACGTTTGGGGGACAAAGTTAGGNGAAGGCCAAAGAGGAGGTATATGGAGGTAATAAATGAGGAGATGAAGCTAGTGGGTGCAAGTGTTGAGGATGCAGATAGGGATAGGTGGAGAGTGATGATTTGCTGTGGTGACCCCTGAAGCGAAAAGCTGAAAGGAGAAGATTTCTCCAATACCCATAGCACCATTTTTTGCTGGAATTGGCCCAATACTGAGTATCAGATTGATTAACTGATTATTAATGTTTATTTTTCTGCACTGAAATTTTGCCATTGGTCCATGTTCTTTTAACTGCTCCTGTTAAGGGTCGCCACACCGGCTCCTTGGCCTGCCTGTTCAATTTGGCACAGGTTTTACGCTCAATACCCTTCCTGACGCAATCCTCCCAGGCTTGGAACTGGCACTGAGAGTACAACCCCAGTGGCTGGGTTGGTTCTCTGCCCAGGAATCAAACCGATGGCACAGTGGTGAGACCGTGGGATCTTTAGCCGCTAGACCACTAGAGACACCAATGGACCATGTAAACCATTTTTAATCTACCTTTTGTTCTGCTACCCAGTAGTCGCTACTTTGGGTCATTCAAGAAGTTCATTCATTTTAGCCCCAAAATGAATGTGAAGTGATGAAAAATATGACAGTTTTTTGTAATATGTATTGTTTTAAAGCTAAAAACGTTTTTTATTTGGAAAAGAAAAATGAATGAACACAACATACATGGACCATTCTTACATTTACTCAATGCTTTATTTTATGACGACACTCCACCACTCTTCATGTTGGTTGTTTTCACTTGCCCTCTCAGCTGCAACCTGATTTTTCAAGAATGTTGCTTGGGGCTTTATGATGAAAAGGCTCAGACCACATTACAGACACTTTCCATAGGTTGGAATGTGAAATATAGACTGGCAGTTAAGAAAATTCCTACTGTGAACATAGCCTCTGGTGCCTGGTTTAGGCTTCTGTAGTTAACTTGCTTATATTCAAATCAATTTAGTAGCTCTTTTAACAAAAGACACTGTTACCAAGCAGCTTTAGAGAAATCCAGGTGTAGATGTAGATCCTTAATAAGCAAGCCAGTGGTGACAGTGGAAAAGAAAAACTCCCTAAGACAACATGAAACAGAAATCGAAGAGCATATTGTAAATAAGAGTCCTGGGATGAGCACAGGATGATTACAGTAGCAGTCCAAGTCCAGTTAAATCTACTGAAGCATAGTGAGTGAGACCTGGTGTTATGGTAGATCATATTTATTTCAAAGTTAATATTAAATATGGTGAATTAAAGTCACTGTTTTTCTCCACCTGAATTGATGAGTAGATAATCATCTCTGCTTTTCTTTCACCTTTTCCCAGATTATGGCACACCTAAAAGGCATCACCCTGATTCTGATCTGCATCTGCATTATGCAGCACTTCCTACAGGCGAATGCTCAGGCGAAGAAGGTAAGAGGAAGGCAAAAGCAGCACAACATGTCTCCAAAGCCTACAATACCTTTGCATAATCATAAGAAGAGTGGCCTGAAAGACGCAAATGACGACGGCACGTTAATCAAAGGCAGGATTGCTAATAAAGATGGGACGCAGTGCACATGGCGAGCCACAGAAAGCAGTGTTGAGGATGATGGTGCACTTGTTTTGAGCATCACCTGCAAAAAGGGCAGTGAAAAGAGTCTCCACTGTGAGTACACAGCTAAGCCCAGGTTGTGTCCTAAGTATACATCCAATGTTGATGAGTTCTGGAAGCAGATCAGCCGCTCACTCAAGAAGCAGAAGACGTTATGCCGCGACTCCAAAGCTCTGCTCAAGGCCAGGATGTGCAGAAAAGCACCTAGGGACGCACACTTTGCTCTCAAAACCACGCCGAAGGTCCATTCGACACCTAAGAGGAAGAACAAGCCATGCCCAAACCTTACTAACAGACAAAAATTGGCTGAGGAGTATTGCAGCAGCTCCTGGTCTTCAGTCTGTACCTTCTTCTTTGCTATGGTTGAGACCGAAGATTGCTGAATGAGACACGGCTAGACACTGCTGCTACATTTATCTGTTAACACTACATGGTTGATGTCAAACCAGAACTTCTTTTTTTTTTTTTTTTAAATGAGACTGTCACTGTGTCTGAAACAATACTCACAATTTCCTACACTGGAGCATTAGAAGAGCTATGCTATATAGCCATAAGTATGGGGACACCTGAGCATCACACCATATGTAGTTCTTCCCCAAACTCTTGCCACAAATTTTGGAAGCACACAACTGTACAGAATGTCTTTGTATGCTGTAGTATTACAATTCCCCTTCACTGGAACTAAGAGGCCCAAACCTGTCCCAGCATGACAATGCCCCTGTACACAAAGGGAGGCTCCATGAAGACATGGTTTGCCAAGGTTCGAGTGGAAGAACTCAAGTGGCCTTCACAAAGCCCTGACCTCAACCCCACTGAACACCTTTGGGATGAACTGGAATGCTGACTGCACCCCAGGCCTCCTCGCCTGACATCAGTACCTGACCTCACTAACGCTCTTGTGGCTACATGAACAATGGGTGAGTCTTCCCAGAAGAATGGAGATTACTATAACAATAAAAGAGGGACTAAATCTGGAATTGGATGTTTAACAAGCATGGATGTTCAGATGTCCTCAAACCTTTGGCCATATAGTGTATGAAGCACATGAATAACAATGATGTAATTCATGATTCAAAGGAAATTTTATAAACTATACAAACCAATCAATTTCATGTGTCTGTAACCACAACCTACTCTCTAAACTGTGCAGTGTATTATGGATTTTCGGATTAACTGTGCATATCGTAGTGTAGAGATTTGCTTTCAAGCTTTCCAACAAAGTTAGGGTACTGTATAATCAACATGGGCTGATTCTGGACACAATTACATCTTTTAAACCTTTTTGGTCATATAAATTATTTTTTATCTTGGTGTAGCCAAACAGGCTAGTTATCTAAAAAAAAATTCTAGCAAGCTAGCTAGCTACAAAGAAGCCAAATTAAACCTGTATTTATCTGAAGTTTATAAAATAATGAACCTGTCGCAGATAGAGAAGCTAAAAGTTGAAGCTAATTAGTTGGCTAGCAAATATTCTAGCTTTCTATAGTTGCTGAACTAAAAAGAGGTGGAGAGTAGAAAAGGCCATTATGTTAAAGGTCAGTGATAAATGGCCCTAGAAAAGGTATTTTTCTTTTCCTTCAGGCGCTTAACTGGTGAAGGACTCAACATGTTAAGACCAGACATGAAGCTGAAATGTATCCTCCCTACTTAACTGTCATAAACCTGCTGAACCCTGATCAGGCAGATTTTGTCATTTTGATATTGTAATATTTTTGGTTCTGTACACACTTGGGGGGAAAAAACAGGTCTTTAAGAAAGGTTATATTAAAGACCATTCTTTGGCTTGTCCCTCTGAGGGAATTCTTTAAACTTTAAATGTAAACAGTAACGTTACTTTTCAAAAAATAACATGTTCAATAACACTTTTTGTGTGTTAACCTGATTATAACACATTTTGTGTTAAGTATAAACTACAGTCTGTGTCTCATCCACACTGGATATTTGTCCATCTTTTACAAATACACACATTGCCACATTTAGCACCGGGGAGTGTTTTGAAATGAGATAACCTTAAAGAGTGAGTGAAATGGGATTGCCTGGTTCATGACAACATTCATTCCTGTGCAGTATATCTGTCCCAAATTCGATTGTCTGTCAGTTCACATGAATTTGGCTGCATTGCTTGAATCAGCTGCACACACTATGCGTGCAAGCTTTGATCCAGTCCATTCACTCGTTTTTTTATTCATTCACTAACCACACACATGTTTCCAGAGGCACCATAGTAATAAGGTATAAAATATCACAAAGCTCCCACGTCACATGACTCAACCTATTCCTTTTTAAATCGGCTTTGTTGGGTTTTATAGGTCACTCATTGAATCAAACCAAAGACCTTCAGGCACTCCCTGTTTAATAAAACAGCAAGTCGTGTAGACTATAATGGAGAAACAAAATCTGATTGCAGTGTGTGGAGGATGCATTCATCTGACGAGCTTTCATATTTTACGTCAAAAGATATTCATGAAAGTATGTAAAAGTATCTTTTGCCATGTCCACTGCTGTATAATGTTAAAGGATGTGTCCAAAACCCAATTTCTTTTAAAAATCTCTGTCATACCAGCATGATTAAAATCAAACTGAAGACCTATGAGCTGTTTCAGTGCCTTACATTGTGGTTTAGTTAGTGTGGAGGACCAAAGTGCCACACACTCACACACACACAAACTCCTGATCAGACCTTCAGGAATTGGTACTTCCTGGTAGGCGGAACCTGTTGAATTATTTCTATTGAGACAGAAGTGGCCTGATTACACACCTTGCTCCTGTGCTTTCTGATTGGCGCATGGATTGACCTTTTTTTTTTTTTTTTTAAACAAAAAAAAAATCCTTCACAACCGTTGGCCTTTGTAGAGAAAGGATTTGGAGCTATGAATGCACTGAAAGGGTTTAGTGATAAGATTTAGGCTGTGGAACCACACACACACACACACACACACACACACACACACACATATGCATCAGCCTGTGCACACACCTGCACAAATAATACCTCTGGACATTTATATTGGTTTAGACTTTATCTCAAAGGTTTGGCTATTAATAATGGGTTATTTTTATAAGTGTTAAAATTAAGGAGTTCTGTTGTTCCATCTTCCACGCTTACAATCTCCTAACTAAATTTTCAGTTCAACACATTTTACTTATTTTAGAGCAGCCATTTAAGTAGTATGTAAGTAATAACCTCAAGCTCTATCTTGCTTATAAACATCGTTTAAAATACGGAGGATTGAAAGTGAAAATATCTCAAATATGGTCAAATTTAACTAGTATTTCCTATTATAAGATTAATATTACCATAAGCCAAATATAAGATTATTAAACCTATTTTTATTTTTATTTTAATTTCAAGCTTGAAATGGCCTTATTTTATTGGCAGATACTTTTGCTAATTTTAAGCATTTTTTTCTATAAAGAAGCTTGAATAAGGTCTAAGAGTCGGACTTGTAACCTGAAGGTGAACCTGAAGGTGGTGGGTTCGAGTCTCGGGTCCAGCAGGGATTGTNTGTGCACTTGGATGGGTTAAATGCAGAGCACAAATTCCAAGTATGGGTCACCACACTTGGCCACAAGTCACTTCACTAATGTTTCATCACTTCATCAAACAAATCAGTTTTAGCGGGAAGATTTTTCAGTATTGGCTTCTTTAGGTGAGTCAGTTAAATTCCCTTTTATCCACAGATTTGCACCAGTGAAAAGGTTTAACCAACAACTATGTTTTATTTTTGATAGGACTTTGTTATGAGTTTGGAGATGAGACATTCATGAAACAACAGAATAGATTTGATCTATTAATGTATGTAGTGTAGGACTAAAGATACTGTGATGTCACTATTCAGTGTCCAAGCCCTTTGGCTAGATGAAGTGCTACATCAAGTGTTACTTGAAATGATGACGGGTGTCAAAAGCGATGTAATGCTTGAACCTTTTGCTCAACCAGATCATTCTAGGTGAATGTAATTGCAGTATTTATTTATTTTTTCTGGTTTAGGAGAGCCTCAAGCTTCTTTTGACCGAGTCAATGAACTGGACTTGACCTGTCAGTACAACTCTGCCACCTACTGGCAGGCAAATGCCATTACAAAAACATTAGGTTATGCCCAAAGGTTACGTGCTGTGCAGGTGCATTTTCACACCAAGTCACAAACACTATAAATGTGTCCTGTGTATAACAGGGAATGAGATAATTAAGTCATGACCAAGAATTAGGAACATGAGGGAACAAGATAATGATCTTTGCTTTCATTCTTCTCAGTACCACTGCACTGTCACTCTTACTTTACTCAGAGGACTTGTATCTTTACGGTTATATTTACTTTATATTCTATATTTCTATTTTTCATATAATTTTTCCTGAATATATTTATTTTTATTATTTCTTGAACAGTCCTTGCTTGATCACACTACTTTTTGCTTGCCGCTGTAATGTGTATATTTCATTCTGAGATTAATAAAGTTATCTAACTATCTATCTATCTATCTATCTAGCTAGCTATTAAGTGCATATATACAGGGTTTTACTGAGACCACTTAGGTTTCTCTCTTTTACTTCAGATTCACACAAGAGAATACACAATGTTACATGCACAATGCATTATTAATTTCTGTTCTTCATCCTAAAATAGTTTTTTTTCATTATTATCTTGTTCTCTCATGTTACTAAGTCTATTACTTTACTCTGCTACTAAATCGAACTAATTTATTTTGTTCCCACGACTTAATGATCTTGTTCCCATGCCTTAATAAATTATAGCCATGTATTATTTTTATTAATTAGGAATGTCACCAGGGGATTCTTAGGTCCTAATGATCTAATTATTTATTATACAGTAATGAAATAATTTTAAAGGTAAATTTCACAGCACCTTGGCAACTAAAGCCACAAAAGACACCCTAATGACAAGCATTTGTAAGTTAATAAGGAAAGCTTTTCAATCTGAAATCATATGTAAAGTAATGAGTGAAAAAAAAGGTTTATTTCAAAATGAATAAATATGTAATCACTCTATATCACGTCACTTTAACTACTCTGGTGGGGATTCTGGTGCCTCCATGCTGGAACACTACCCACTACAGCCACTGAATTACTGAATCACAAACACATTAAACATAACTGAAGATTAAAATAAAAAGTAGACATGAGTCTAGATGTTATGTAGATGTTATGAACAGAAATGTCTGTATATATGTATGTGTACTAACGGTTACTAATATAAAACATATAAAATAGCTTACCTATGGCTGAGAATTACAGAGATGATAAATATGAATAATGAGTGGATATAAGCAAACCATAGGTTAATAAAGAAAAGTGCGAATTAATCATCTCCACCACACAGGTAGAGCAGAGCCTTTCCATAATCGCCATCAGTGTCTTCCTGAAGACAAAGAAAAATGCAAAATCAGATGTAAATATTGAAATCTTTCAGACTTTTCACAGTCATTTTACCTACTAGGAAAGTAAAGTTCCTATTTAGCACTTCCAGTTCACACCATTAGTACACTGACCCTCGCTTTTGTACGTGTGTGTGTGTGTGTGTGTGTGTGTGTGTGTGTGCGTGTGTGCGTGTGTGTGTGTGTGTGTGTGTGTGTGTGTGTGTGTGTGTGTGTTTATATATCAGAGTAATGAGGTGTGAATGTGTTGCACCTGCCTGTATGGTCCGGTACAGTGATTCTCCATACATCTTCTTGTATTCGGCTCTGATGTCCAGCATGTCCTCCTCACTCCTGGACACCATGATCCTGATCAGAGTCTCGTCATCAGTGCCGGCACGCTGAGGAACGCAGACCAGCAAATAAAACACACACCAAAAAAAACGCAACAAACTGGTGCTACTTTTCCAGTGTATCCCAGTGGAACTACAATTGTAATTCATACCCTCATAGAGTCACGTAGGGAGTAAGCAAAATATCCCGGGACACTTTTCACACATTTCACTGGGAAGAAAAAAAGGTGAAGACAATTCATTTCCATTCTAGTGAGCACGCTTTTTATGAAGCACTAAGCCCAAAATGTTTTTTGCTAATATATTCCACTTTATTTTTGCATTTTTCTTACCCACTGCTAGGAGCAATGCTTCGAGGTTGCCAGTAAACTCCCCGCAAATACTCTCTTCAATCTCACAGCCAGCTATCCGTTTGTACACATCAAACACTAGGGCGAGGAAGAAGGAACACCTGAAGCATTTCTACTATCCAGTCCTAGCATTAATAAAGTCAGCATAGTTGACTAGACCATTATGATTATTTTGTGGTACATCAGTGTATCAGTAGTAACGTTTAAACCGTGCTACTACAGCTTACTTTCACTGTGGTGTTTTATAGTAACTGCTTATTCCATATACTTACACCACAGTACTGTACTGTTGAATTCTCAATTCTGATTGGCCAGAAGGTGCTGATTAATTTCCAATAGCAGCAGCTCTGACGTTAGTTAGGCTGCTAGGCAAATTACAGGTTTATATCAATGTGCTCTTTGTGATATGTTATCATTTCTATAGTAACAAAGTGTCATTATTTAAGTATAGTCATTCAGATACAGATGTTTTCTGTAAGGAGGCGTTTATTTATGGAAGGAGTCTTCCAGCACTTTCCAACAGTAAGAGTTGCGCCACAGGAATGTTTAAAAAACTTCTGTAACATAAGCGATAACAGGAACTTATTTGTTTCTGTATGTATACCATTCCTTACCATTCCTTCAGTATTTACACACACCTGTAATTACCTTGCCTCAGGTGTTCGATGCTCCTGTTGCCCAGGATGTGGATGAACTTTTCTTCATCTGTGCCAACTTTCTTCGCACCAGCGGCAAACAATTCCTGAAACACGACCAGCAAGACATCTGTAAAGTAAACCTGTGTATCACATTACCTGTAAGTTCACCTTAAACTTGTCACACCTCTGTTGTGTAACATACTAATAAACACAGAACAAAGAAACCATCATTATTCTTTTAATATCTTGATCTTTTATAGAAGTTCATATCTTTAAACCTTTTTAGAATCCACATGACCTAGGATTAGCTTTTTCTTCTTTCCTGTGATTGTTTCATTTAAGCAAGATAAGACCAAGAAAGCAGTGATAAACATGATCTGTTTACCTTAGCGTCTTTCTCCACTCGGCTTTCATCCACTCCCTCCTCCCTCTCTCCCTGAAGAGAACAAAAGCACATTAAAAGTCAAGACGCTTTGCAAGGCACGACCGATATCAACCTACAATTCCTCATTAGACAGAGCTGATGAGCTTTTCTCAACCTGGCAACCTCTGCGATTGAGTTACCAGCTGTTTACTCCCCAGGTGCAATTAATCCTCACGCCTGGACCACCTTTAGAGCAGTTTTGATCAGATAGTGGTGAGATCGTGGCTGATCTTGTGTTATCACCTCTCTCACTGTTTCCATGGCTTCAAGTTATCATCTCTCATCTTGCCATATTGACCACCTTGACCTCTGTGCACAAACTAACTCTAGCTTGACCTTCTGCCCTTGTGTCGCCTTCTGGTTTCATTCCATCTGCATTGTGTTTAACTGATGCTTTTCAGATAGGTCCATGTCCATTAACCCGTTAAACTCCTAATTTATTATTTAGGTATGCAACTTAAAGCATATTAGGCAGGAATTACCATGAATTATTCAGTAACTCTTTTGAAACTAATATGAAAAGTCTGTAATTTCAGGAGTAAGGGATCTCCACCGGTGGAGTTTAAGGGGTTAACCAACTTGCTCAAAGACACCATCAGGGATCAAAGGCACTAAATGACTTGCATCAGTCTGCATTTGCATTTTGTCAATGCACTTTATCCAAAGTGAATGAGACAGGATACGACTGAGCAGCTGAGGGTTAAGTGTCTCGCCCAGTGACCTTGGCATCTTGGTAGTGTTTGGATTTGAACTCACGACCTTCCATCAGTAGCCTAAAACCTTAAGCACTGAACCACCACTTCCTCAGACCACTTATGGGCTGTGAGCATATTCTTTAATATTAAAAAATTTCAAATTCAAGTTATGAGATTTACCTGTAAAAGCATAACCAGCAACCTCTGGTAGTGTCCAGACGTATCTCCCATGATGTCCTTCTCCAGCTTGCCTCCATGCTCTAGGTTTTGAAACATGAGAGAAGAACAAATGATTAATGACAACTCAAACCTTAATGGAGCCAGACAGGACATATTAGAAGGGCTCGATTTTAAAAAGCGTTCTCCGTCATATTTTCCATTGGTGTATAAGGGATGGCTTTTCCTTCTCCAGTTTCTGGATCAAGTGACACACACATTGGCGTCTGGTGGCTATGAATGCACACAGTATCACTGTGGGTTTCCCACAATGGAATAATAGAAACTCTAGTAATAAATCTTGGAGTCCACTTGAAAACTCCATCACGCTTACTGCACATCTATCAAGACGTATGTGACAGGTCATTATGGTTATCATTATCGCTAGAAAGTTACTGAATGTTGATATTCCCAGGTCCCAGATTTCCAGTTAAAATTGCTAAGCAATCAACAGTATAATTGATGGTCTAATCATTTCCTAAGTTCAATCTTTTTTGAAAGAAGCTATGGTAGTGAAAGATTTTATTTGTATAGTGCTTGCAGCATTGGACATTCTCACATTGATGCTTTACAGAAATACAGATGTAGCTCTAGATCCCTAATGAGCAACCGAGTGGCAAAAAAAGAAAAAAAATAAACTTCTAAGAGGAATGGTGGCTCTACTGTTAGGAGTCTTGACTATACTGAAGATTGTGAGTTTGAATCTCTACATCTTCAACTGCTCAGCTCAATTATAAATCATTTTGGACAAAAGCATCTGCCAAATGAATAAATATTCCTCCATAAGAGGAACGACTCTCTAAAGGAAAGCCATCCTCTTCTGACTGACACCCAGTAGTGGGATTATAAACCATTACAATATACATATACAGCATAATATTTTTCTCAGGTATGGTAAAGATTACCTTTCTTGTATATCTTGATGATCTCCTTTATCTGTTCAGGCGTTCTTGAAGCCAGGATCTCGATCAGAACTTTATCATCAGTACCTGCTCCCTATAATATATGACAGAAGGTAAATAATGTGTAAATAATTTAAAAATAAAAAAAGGTAAATAATAATATACATCACAACCATGCTCTAGTTTATGTGATGTATACACACACACACACACACACACACACACATACACACACACACACACACACACACATATATATACATGTGGTACAAGGGGAATGAAACACTATTAGATGTGCTGTTAAAAATGGAAAATAATCCATTTCACCCTGCTGTTTTTCTCCACCCAGTCCTGGATTATTTTCCTATAACAGCATGAGCCATCGTGATTTATACCTGAGATAAAATAGAAAAGCTGCTCATCTGCAATATGCAATTTGTGCTGAATACATTTTTGTGTATTTGTTCAATCTGGATTTCTTGATGAGAGTGAAAGTGTTATCTCTCTCTCATTTTAAACACCATATAGTATTCTTTTATATAACATTCAATATATCAAAGACTTTGACGATTCGCATGATTTGCATGATTTAATTTGGCAACGTTTTACGCCGGATGCCCTTCCTGACGCAACCCTCTCTATTTATCCGGGCTTGGGACCGGTACAGAAGTCACTGGACTGTGACCCCCATGGCTAGATTCAATATATCAAAGACTTTATGGGCTCAAATAGGTTTTCAAACAATTGAAAAGCAAGAAACAGATGTGAGGGCATTTGACAGGACCTTGATGGCCTTATGGAGCTGATCTGCATCATACACACGAGGAGGAATCATCAGAGACATGATTAGGTCCTCTAACTTCCCTCCCAGCTCAGACTTCAGGTCTTTCACCAGGTCCTACAGAGAGAGAAAGAGAGAGAGAGAGAGAGAGAGAGAGAGAGAGAGGGAGATGGGCTGTAAAGATTATATATAGTCATTGGCTGACTGCAAAGTAATTGAGGTCTTGGCTTGACAGCCCTGTTAATAGAGGTTCCCTATAGAGTCATCGTTCAGTAAAGGCCAGGGGGTCTGAAAGTGATTTCTTTAGCCATTGATCATGTTCTTTCGCACGTGCACAAATTTGAAATGCATGTTATCATACAGTCCTGAGTTCCACAGTCAGCTTCTTTCGATATGAATCCCATATAAACTCAGAAAATACTATACAGCAATACAGAGGGTCAAAGTCAGAGAGAGTCCTATTTTAATCAGAAAGGAAAAGCATATTAAAAAGCCAATGGCTGAGATTTACAACAAAAAAATGTTAAGTTTAAGATTTCTGGATAATGAAAGAAACTCATTAGATCAGCAGTGAAGGAATGAATGTGAATACGAGTGGGTCTTACCTTGCCATGTGCTTTCTTATAAGCTGCCTTGATCTCTTGTCTCTGGTCATTGTTCCGGGCAGGTAAGAGCATGAGGATGGTTTCTTCATCAGTGCCTGTGCAGAAACCACACACGCAGAGTTACAAGAATGACTACACCACAGGTAATAGCATGCTGAGTGGCAATTATGTGTTCTTAATCCTCACAAGAGTGCTGACAAAAAGATGATTGCAGCCTCAGTAAATTCCCTGACACTTACTAAACACTTACGAGACAAGGATGTACCGTAATTCACCTATTCATTCACCATCAGTATTACATGTTATCATATACTGCTGGTCAAGCATTTCTGAACTCTCTAGTCAAAAGACAGAAGAGCAACTGAAGTGTCTTGAGGGCACGTCATTCCTCAACATGACACATAACTAACTAAAAACTAAAAACTGTACCTAAAAACTGATAAGATGTAAACCATGTTATTCGTTAGTCAATTTTAATCATTGGCATATTCCTGTGATATAAGAGCAATAAAACTTTTCAGCACAACTTTTGCTGTGTAAAAAATAGGAAAATAATCAACAGCGTGGTGCGATGCAGACCACCCCGTTGCGTTTTATTCCTCAGATATCACTTCTAACTTTTTTTTATTTACTATATAATGAATTAAAGAATTAAATGGCAAGCTGTGCTGTTAGTAATTAGTATGCAAATGGTGTGAGTCATTGTAACACACACACACACACACAGTGAGTGATAGAGTCTGGTAATTACCACACTATAACAGATATAGATGGCTGATTTTGGATGAAGTAAGAACAATGAGATCATTAGTTACTGTCTGAACTTTTTACCCTTATGGACATGCAGCCTAGAGTTACTTAGAATTAATCAGCTGCTGCATTCACATATTATCACTTAGAAAGAAACACTCTGATGCACAGCGAGAGAGAGAGAGAGAGAGAGAGAGAGAGAGAGAGAGAGAGAGTTTGACCTTTATATTTGATGTGAATGGAATACATGATTACAGATAAGCTCAGTTTGACCATCAGGATAAATATAGCTTCCTCACCGATCCCTTTCATGGCTTTTCGTAAGATATCAGCATCCTGCTTGGCATTGAAGTGCACAAAGGGCCTCACACTGCCTCTGTAAGCCTGAAGCACAAAGCACAGCCTGATCACTCCACACAGCAAACAGCAAATCACTGGACCTCTGCCCATCTCTTGAAATCATTTAACCCTTTCATGTATAAATGATTTATATGCATATCCAGATCCTTTTATACTTGCTCTTCATTTTTTCTCTTAACATTGCATGATGTATGAATTTTGTTTCTGTCTAAATATTGCCGATATTAGAAAGTAAATCGATTGTCCATTAGAAAAAACGGTTAAAACAGTATGGCTGAAAAAATAATGTTTTAACAAAAATCTTCTAATGTCAAATTTTTTACATTCAGGTGGAAAATGTGTAATAGTGAATATTAGAAAAATATTAGAAAATATTATTTCTGAATAAAAAAAATTTACACAGTTTAGGATTGTTGCATGACACAACAAGGGCAAACCTTTCCAAAAATAACACTTTTTTTTTTTTACAAAAAAAAGTAAAAAAACATTTTTTTACTTAAATTTTTCACACACACACACACACACACACACACACACACACATACATATATATATGAATTTTTATGCACAATTTTAACAAAGTTTGAGAATAACAAATAGTCTAGAGAGCTACAGAAGTTTACGTTAATTTACAGTGACTTTGAGGTAATTTATATTATATTTATTTTCCTAAAATATAAAAATATCCACACACTGATTGTCCATATGGACACTATGTAGGAAGGGATAGAAACAATACCGCAGCTATGCTTCACCTGGGCAGCCCTTTTAAAGCAGGGCTTTCCTGAATCTTTAGATCATCTCCTAATACCAGTGCACTGTTATTCTTGTGATGAATCGGAAATGTCTCTAAATGTCATTTTCATGTTGTCAGCTCAGGTGTTAGGATGTGAGAGATATTCGTCTCCTCTACTTCCAGCTCCTCTTCCTGTTACACAGTCTTTATATTTGTGAAGCTCTTTTCTCATTATTATGCAAATGCTTTGAGAATCATCCTTTACTGAGGTAAATCATTGATGATTTTTGATTTCACAACATTCACAACATTTCAACAGGTGAGATTATCGCCAACATTGTGTCTAAGCGATGATTTGAATCGGAGAGTAAACTTCTAGTCTTTTCTGTTAGCGTTTAATATCACTACTGGGATTATATTTTGATTTATTAAAATCACATTTAGCTTATTTAAATACATCTATAAACTCCCGTACACACTGGAGATATCCCTAATTATATTATAGTATAATTTTGTTATATTATTTTAAATTCTATTGTGTTCAGGTCAAAAGTGTCGTTAAATATTTATTACAGGTGTGTATATACAATTTTTCACATTTGTATTCACATTACTGTTCGAACAAAAAGTAGATTTCTTCCTTATTTATATTCCCACCTTATAGGACCCCATGTTCCTCAGTATTTATCACTTAAGTTGATATTTCATAATTAATATGACATTTGTATTGCTATAAATCTAACGTGATGGCCTGGGGCAATGTTACACAACACTGATCAGAACAGCGAAGTTAAAGAAACATGTGATGTGACAAGCCAAGCATCACTAATCTTTGTTGATTAAATGATTAGATTAAAGGAGTCCGATCTGCTGTAATCCAGCCCTCCAGAGATCTATTACATTTGTCCAGCACAACTGAGAACCTCAGAGCATCTCAAACTAACCGAAGCCTTGCACGCCCTGTCTCATCTGAAGTCTTTATTTATTCAGATCCTGCTTGGATGCTCCAATTAACTACAGAGTCGAATGAAAGTTTTGAGGTTACTAGCATTCATAATCTAGATAGAACCTGATCCTTATCCTAAAATCATGATAACTGAAAACAAGTTTGGAAAAGATTAGTGCAAGAGTAATCATGTAGAGCAAGTCTTTCATCTAAACCTGAAAACCTGTGTTCTTCAGTTTTCTCTCTGGAGGAACCCTTAAAGAGTTTATACAGAACCCGGCAACTGAGTGATTCCCAGAACAATTCCGAGAAAAACCCTTTTGGAAGCTAAGAAACATTAATTATCCAAAGAATATTTGGAGAACTCCATAAGAGGGCTGTGCTCTGTTTATTCTGAACACGTATATTTAATTATTCTGTGAACAATGCAGATTGTAGCTGTATAATTAGATTAAAATATTAAGATTGTACAGGAACAAGATTATGTCACATTCCGTATTTTATTCTTCCCTTATGTGTTATTAAATAGGATTAAATTTAACTACAATAAAACTAGATATCATGGAAAAATCTGGAAGTATGGCGATAGTATATAGATCTCTATCCCTAACATTAACACTATGTCCCTCATTTCGGCTTGGTATTAGCTGCAGTAGTATTGGACTTGATCTTTATTATATTTAATATTATTTTCTTCTTTTCTTTTCTTAAGGTTTTCAGATCCCTGTCAGTGGTATTCTGAAGTCTGAATCAAAGTATTGATATCATTCGGCTTATTTCCTTCACTGCTGTTAAACAGGCCTTTTCATTTAAAACTGGAAAATATTCATTCATTTGTTGCTCACAGTTTGCTCTTACCATGTGTTCAGTATTCAGTGATGTCCGAAGTGTTAAATCTATAAATAAAAAAATATATAAATAAATAAATAAATAAATAATAATAATAATAATAATAATAATAATAATAATAATAATAATGAAATATCACTGGCCCATTTTAATAATAAAATATGAAGCTGGTATATGCAAGATTGATTCTATATTCCTTTATAAACTAGGCTGTTCTGTGTTTATTAACCTACTACAGAAGTAGAGAAAACTCACCTGTTGCTCTACCCT
>CM074951.1:4493128-4545053 GCA_037577455.1 Pangasius macronema
ATCATGGAAAAATCTGGAAGTATGGCGATAGTATATAGATCTCTATCCCTAACATTAACACTATGTCCCTCATTTCGACTTGGTATTAGCTGCAGTAGTATTGGACATCTTTATTATATTTAATATTATTTTCTTCTTTTCTTTTCTTAAGGTTTTCAGATCCGAATCAAAGTATTGATGTCATTCCGCTTATTTCCTTCACTGCTGTTAAACAGGCCTTTTCATTTAAAACTGGAAAATATTTGTAATAATTTTAAGATATTTGAAACAATGTTGAATATATATTTTATGAAAAGGTTATTATTAAAAAAAATTAAATACAAGGATTATCTATTTTTTTTTTTTAAAAGTACTGATAAAGTCATATAAGCTTTATTTGTGTTCTCTCTTTGTTTTTTTAATGAAAACGTTAATTTTTAAGTTCATTCATTTGTTGCTCACAGTTTGCTCTTACCATGTGTTCAGTATTCAGTGATGTCCGAAGTGTTCAATCTATAAATAAAAAAATATAAATAAATAAATAAATAAATAAATAAATAAATAATAATAATAATAATAATAATAATAATAATAATAATAATAATAATAATGAAATATCACTGGCCCATTTTAATAATAATATATGAACCTGGTATATGCAAGATTGATTCTATCTTCCTTTATAAACTAGGCTGTTCTGTGTTTATTAACCTACTACAGAAGTAGAGAAAACTCACCTGTTGCTCTACCCTCTCACCTGTGCGCAAGCGCAGCGCTCTGGATGCGGCTCTAGTTTTCATTGCAGCCCAAGCCACGCCCCCTGCTGATGTCACACATAAACGTTTCATCCCATTTCTGTAAGAGTTTACATTCATTCATTCATTCATTCATTCATCTTCAGTGTTTCTAGAACAATAAACACTTCTAAACATTATAAAAAAAACAATTCATGTTTATTAACAATCTTATTAAGCTTTTTATTAATAATAAAAACATTATTAATTTTTTTATTTGAATTATTGTACCTAAACTATGTATTAGAGTACAGCATTTAAATAAAAAAAATTTAATATAAAATAAACAATTCATTATTGTCATCATCAATATAATCATCTTTATTTATATAGCCTTTTTTTTACACATTTAAGTAAAAAAAAAAAAGCTTTAAATTCATGAAAAAAAATATGAACAATTAGACCAAGTAAAACTGTTCGGATTTTCCTGTAATAATTTATTGTATATGTGATGCTCATAAAGAAACATAAAGAGACAACAATTAGACGTGAACCACAGTGAATCCTGCAGCCAGGTGAGCGTGTGAGTGATTGATGGCACCTCCTGATAGACTTCGTAAAGAGACAGTGCATGTAGTGTGTAGTAAGACTAATCGTCACACGTTTTTGTGTTTCGCCTAATTACCTGGAGCGCTACTGGCAGCATGGGAGTGATGTGAGAAGAGTCTTATCAGATTACCTGAGCGCTCTGCTCGACCCAGATCTGCAGCGGGCCAATGCGGTGCGAGCATGCTCAATAAACATCACTCACACACACACACACACACAGGATGCGTTATAGCACACATATGAAGTTGGTGTGATTGAATAAGTGAGGCCCAGGCAAGATTGAATTGCAGCTTGTCTAGGAGGATATGATTTTCCGCCTTGCTGAATAATCGAGACTCGTTACTCATGTGAGTTTGTCATTTGATCAACTTCAGGTGGTGATTACAATTACTCTGAAACGTAATCTTTACCTGTTATACATCCTCTTTGCACTCCAGTTCCTAGAGATATTCATTTATTCATTCATTCATCTTCAGTAATGACATTATCCTCTCCTGGGTCGTGCTGGATCTACATTACAGTAATGAAGAAGAAAACGGAGTTATGAAAATTATAATTAAAAGATCTGATATTTTGTGAACTGAAGTAAAAGGCATATGTATATAAGGCAATATACAGCATGGGATTTTGCAAAGATTTTCTTATTTTTTTTCCAGCAAAAGAAAAAATGTTCTAAGCAAAACACGAAAAAAAAATGAATGAATGAAAACATTGAATCAGTGCTTCATCATCCTTCATACACCAGTAATTCCAGCCAATTATGCTTTCAAAGTGAAAACTAAAAAAGACAAATGATTGTCACTCTCCTGGGTCACTTTATATTCCAGCTCCAACCTGGAAGCTGCCTGCATCAGTTTTCTCCGCAATATCTCTCTGACTGCTCGGATTCTGTTGACAATCACCACTTTAAAATGATCAGTAATTTGAAACACTTCAGTTTTATCTCCAAGAGGCCACAAACATCATCATCTAAAATGGCAAGGCATCATCTAAAATGTTCAGAAATTTCACATTTGTGTGCATAAACCACATTTCGTGCACTTCTGACATAGATTATTATGAATTTTATTTACATGTAGTGCGATTTTTTCGTGGTGTTTGGTCACAAAACGATACAGTTTACAACACACACATCACAGACAACACAACACACAACACAATCACCAAAATCAACACAATCCTATTATCCAAATATTGCACATTAAGCAGAAACTGGTAGACTCAGTTGTAATTTACATTACAGTGGAGGTATATTTATATATAGTCATTTAAACCACTTCACAGTGTGGTGTTGAGTTGGATTTACTGCCCCAGCTCCCGCTTACACACATTCACACATACACAACACTCCTTAACCACAAACTGATTCTAGCAGCATTTAGCAGCATTATTAACTGCAACCAGTGTTTGATTTTGATGGTGGATAAAGGAAGTCCCAGCACCTCGTAATTTCAAAAATTTCATCATCTCAGGAATCTGGATAAGGGAAAATTCAAAGATTTATTGTCTAGAATAATATACGACGTGCTCAAGCAGCTTGCACATCACACAATCACATCTATTCATCTTTCAACCCATTTGAGTTTGTCTGTATATTAGCTGTCTATAATAAACCTCAGGCATGGAGGTGTTCAAAGCACAACACTGTCAGGTTGCATGTAAAAATTTAGCCAAACTAAGTACCACATAAATATGTACAACCCTAACCATGACCTAGATTAAATGGTGATTGCTGTGTGGTCGTCTTTAATAAAAAAAAAAAAAAAGATCTCATTAAAGATTTAAGATTAGGAATTCTCATAAGGTTTCTATGGAAAGGGATGATAGATAACAGTGCATGTGAAAATACTGCACAAGTACAAACATGCAAGACATACTGCACATTTAGGTTAATGGAAAGAAAAGAGCAGAAGTGAGAATAATGCCCGAAGAAATGGAAATATTGCACGTTCATATTGCACATGTTCAACTGAATATTTGCACATGAAATTTAAAAGAAATTTACACATGAACCCTGGGGCATGTGGTTACAAGATCTACAGAAATGTACACACTAGAGATATACACACAATTGTAAAGAGACAGACAAGAAAGGAAGTACTAACTTGGAGTATAGAAGCACATGCTATAATTAGTGTTTTGTGTGACTAAGAGAGCCTAGGATGCTGAATAACTGTGTGACTCACTTTAGATTATTTTTCTGCGTATCATATTTTTGTGAGTCCGCTCTTTTGGGTTATGATGATCACTCATCAGTGATACTACGACTGTATTTGAACAGATTATGACCTGAATGAAAAGGATAGGCTTTGCTTATACAAGGCTCTAGGTCCAGCTTGCGTATTGTTGGAATATTTACTTCAATGATCCGGTAATTTTGACTTAATCTTATTCAAAGAGTTTGAAATGCTGATCTTTTGTACACTTTTGTGGCTACAAACTTCATAATGTTGAAGGTTGGAATCTTGATTGGCCAAAGATTGATTGGCTCTCTGCATGTCCATGAATACACAGTTGTTTTCAGAGGGAACATTTTTAAAAACTACAGCACAATGAGCATTTTGGTGGAAGTTATTGTCCCTGGACTTAAAAAAGTTCATCCTTTTGTACAGGACAAGACGATGTTGTATGTTTGCCAAAAGGCTACGAGAAGGTCTGTAGTTTCTGTGAAAGAAGCTGATTCTTGGCCGTGTTTATTGACGAAATGTACCAGACCATAAAGTGCAATTGCAAAAAATGGAAACATTAACAAGGTCTCCGCCTTCCCCATGCTGACTCCACCCCCCTCGGCTGAAACTACCTTTTACCCTACGTTCACACTAACAAGCGACGAGAGCCCATTCATTTCCTATGTATGTGCATGACACAGCGACAGCAGCAAGCCACAAAGATGTTCTCAATTTTATACAAATTTGTTATGACTCTGTAAAGCAACCAAACCAAGCTATTGGCTTGAATGATTCTTCAGATCAGTTCTATGGTACGTGTGGTCTGAGGTTTTTTCACTTCCTCACTTACAATTTTAGTTCCTACCTGTAATTAATTCCCATTTACAGCAAAAAAAAAAAAAGAAGAAACCATGATTTAATCTTATCCTGTCCTATCTGACTTTTCATCAAATGTATATACAGACATTACGAAGAAAAATGAAGCTTCGAAGGAAGTAGCAGAGATTGTTGGCACCCCCTCCTGACTGTACATAGCTAGTACAGTTAGCTTGTTTTGCGAATCTGCCAACAAGCCTATAATGAAGCCTCATGCACAACATTTAAAACAAATTTAAATACATTGTGGTGTGTATAAATAACATAGTGGTCTGTATGATATACATTATGGTTACTACCATTTCTCATTAGACCTGGAAAAACGCCCACAAGCAACAATGGTAGCGCTCACTACACCACCAAAAAGAGACGAAAGAAACAGAGTTGAGCTAGGAGGAGGCGGAGATCATTTCTGGTCCAGAAAAAAAAGGAAAAACAGAAACATGAAATGAAGAAATTAGCCAGGTCTGTTTCATGGCAGAATGATAAATGATGATAAATGTGATTAGTGAAGGCCGAGAAACACTTGCAAGCATTACACGCTTCACCTTTAAACAATATTTGAGTTTATTCCTCCTGTTTGTCTTCACTTAGTCCAGTACAGCAGCATCACCTAAAGGATGTAGGCATATTATCTGGTGTGTATGATTAATAATATGACGTTCTTCTCAAGACTCTGTGTATTGTTCTGGTTGTGAGCCTTCAGTCAACAGCACTTTTCCTTGTCTGAATAGAGCACTAAAATATTTTGTAGTTTTGTAATGCCAGATTAATTCTAAGCAAAATCAAACAGATTTAATAAAATGCCAGTCTTTGGTTCAGCAATCTCCTTTGCTGGATCTCCTGAGAGCATTGGTTTTATTCAAACCGTATGTTATTCCACAGCCGTAAAATACACAGACACACATTTCTACAGAGTCACACCTGCAGGCGGACATAGAGTAGACCTCCATAATTCATCAGAATTTGAAAGTGCAAGTCCTTACGGAAATGTACTTCGATGAATAATGAATGAAATGTATTATTAATGATTTTTGTGTGAATTTCCACAATATGTGTCCTGTTTTTTTTTTTGTTTTTTTTTTGTGGAACATGAAGTTGAATTATAATGAGGTGGAAAGAAGCGTCAAAGCAGTTTATCACATCATAGACCTTATTGAAAAACATATTCAGTTTGCAGTGAACAGCTGAGACAGTGAGGCATGGATAACTGAAAATTGGACGTTCACTGATTCCTCTTCCAGGAACATCTGCCTTTGGCAGGGATGACGTTCTGGTGTCTCTGACTTAATTAGACAAAAAAAAATCACGTTTAGAAATCTTGTTGCTGTAGGCTGTCAGATCTGGATTATTGCAGACGCAGGATGAAAGACTACTGAATCATATGGAGTGTAATAGCCATCAATGTAATATAAATACAGTGTTTTACACTAGACTGCATATAGACATTCAGTTGAGGACCATTTAAAGGTCTAATAATAGTAGAATTAACGTGTAAAAATGAAATAATATCCATTTCTAGGAACACTTGTAGTCTATGTTAAAGTGAAGGTAAGGTACAGGTAAACTGCTTACTGCAGAATCTATAAAAGAAAAATCAAGTAAACACATAAAGACAATATGTAAAGAGAAAGAAGCATACCTTTTCTTTATCAAATCAACACAGAATACATTCATAAAAATAGTAAGGGTCATTCAACCAGTTTAGAGACATCATTGTGACACATTTGAGTTTAAATGCCTGGTAATATATTTCAGAGTCTTGTCTTCTTTTGATGTAGCTCAGAGAAATCTCAGTCTACAGGGAGAGTAGTGATTTCAGAATTAGTCTTCCCCAGAACTTTGTTTCCTTGCAGCAATCACAATCCCCATTTTTCCAAAAATGATTTCATTCTCAGAACCTGCAGTTTCCAAAGTGCGGCTCCCTGAAAGAGCGTCCGGACTGCAAGGCCACGTTTCCCACAGAGTTCCTCAGCTGCTTCAGCACCACCCACAGCAGGAGTCCCATCAGCAGAAGAAGGAGGGTTAGAAGTCCAAGATACACGCATATGTTCCAGCCCCATCCCACTGCAAGTGGCATAGAGGTGGAGGCAACCAGGAACCGTCTCGGGGCAGGCATCAGTTTCCACGGATCTGAAAGCGACAGCCGTTGTCCTTCATGGGCTTCTCGTGAGACGTAGTTAGGCATGAAACATTCCAGGTCCTTGGATCCGGGACCTTCTAGGTGCTTAGATATGGGACTGTGTCAGTCCATCTGGTATGAATTTCTCCTTGACATTATTTTTCTCACTGTGTATCCTTCAGCAGACACGTCTGGCATCTGCTGTGCTGCTCGCAGAATGAGACTCGTGCTGCTTTTCCAAAAGCTCCCTCTGCTGTTCCCTCCCACTGTGGATGGAGGACAGTCACTCTCCCTGATTTCTCAGCAGGTGAAAACACACACACACACACACACACACACACACACACACACACACACACACACACACACACACACACACACACANAAATAAAAACACACACACACACACACACACACACACACACACACACACACACACACACACACACACACACACACACATTCATTACAGGTAAATCAGGTCTCAACTTGCATGGGGGAGAAATAAATTACAAAACAGGCTTTTGCTCTGCTACGGGGCTGTGGACATCAATCAGAAGGTTCATCTGTTTTCATGTGATGATCAGGACTGACTAAACGTTTTCGGCATCATCAAGACAAGATGAAGGCTTTATAGACCAGCTTTGTGCATTAATGTTTAAAAAAAAAAAAAAAAAAAAAAAAGCTTTTTAACTGCCTAAAATTGACAATTAGTAATACATATCCTTTTATTTATTTATTTATTTATTTATTTATTTATTTATTTATTTATTTATTTATATGCTTATATTATATTTATATATTTACTTTTATTTAATATAAATTTAAAATTCTTAAAATTATTATTATTAATAATAATAATAATAATAATAATAATAATAATAATAATAACAGCAGCAACAACTAGCCCTTTTATTTGAAGCTTGTTTTTCTGCCTTAAAATCAAAATGCATATCCTTATTTATGAATAAATATATATTTACATATTCTTATCTATATATTTATATTTTATGTATATATTTATAATAAATAATATAATATCTTTATTTGCTAGTGGACTGCTTATGAGTGTATGCACATAATTATTCATAATAACATTTGATTTCAGTTTAATGAGAACATAACCAATTAATCAAATAATAATAATAATAATAATAATAATAATAATAATAATCAACAATCCCTTTTATCTGAAGCTTGTTATTGTTTTTTCCTTAAAATAAAAATGCATATTATACATTATTTATTAATAAACATATATTTAGATGTTATACATATATTTTTATATTCTATGTATATATTTATTTATACATAACTAATAAATGAACTCATCTCTACATAATCATTCATAAATTATTTTTATTTCATCTTCATGGGCGGTGCATAACCAAAAAAATAATAATAATAAAATCACTTTTCAGGTTGAGTCTCAAATGGCTTCCTTTTACATACCGAGTGCACTACGTAGGGTCCCAGACGCATTTATTAATCAAATACAAAGCGCACTTATCTAGCGACTCATGAGCCATTTTGGAATGAAGCCTCGTCTCCACGGCAACAGTGGATGTGTCAGGGCAGGGAACGTCAAACATGGCGGACTAGCGTTAAGTAAAGCGTTTGCTAGCTCGGAAAGCCAGTTATAGCTCTGTTTATGAAGCTTAAACTCGCTGTAGCGCATTTTGGAGTTTGTTTATACAGATGTAAAAGTGTATTCTGTGCATCCGGATTACTCTCTAGTTACTTTAGCTTGCCTAAATGGAGGAATTTGTGTGACTGTGTAGCTTGCACATTAGCTAAACTAGCAGAGCCGTTAATCCGTGAGTCCATGTTAATCCTCTCGCTTGTGATCATCTGCCTGGATGTTTTACTGCCGCAGATGATACCGATATGACTGAAGCTCTCCTGTATACTGTATATTAGAGGCATGAAAAATCCTAAATCTAATCCTAAAATCTACTGTCTGCTGTGAACTCTTCAAAACTGAGAAGATGGAGCTCAATTTAAAGCATGTTGATTATCTGCAGGTAGGAGTGTTCTCATACAGCTACAGCTGTTATTATTATTATTATTATTATTATTATTATTACACATGGGTGCACTGATGCATGCATTTTGCTATAACTCTACCCAGTTTGTCCTGAGATTTCATGCTTTTGCAAGCCACAATTACATAATAATAATAATAATAATAATAATAATAATAATAATAATAAATTTTAAATTCAGTTATGACTTAAGCCAAGGTACTTCAGGCTAATAGTGTAATTTTTTAACAGTAGATATCAAAAGCTGTCTTCGCCAGTTGATTGCTTATATTATTATTAGAACCTCTTTTTTATTTTTTTTTATTTTCTTTTCTTATTAATTTATTTATAACATTTTTTATTATATACATTTATATCAATGAGGCTAAGTCTAATTAAATATGTATAAAATTGCACTGTAAATGAAACCAAAAATCTAGTCTTTGGATGATGTTAGAATGATAATGCTTATTCACTGCGAGGACGCTCTCAGGAGAAGTACTTTTACAGTTTTAATATAAACTATAAAGTGAACATTTATATTTCTAAATAAGAAAAGCAATGGACATGTAAAATTTCATGAATGCAGGTCATGAAGAAACATGATTTCATGTACTGAACATGTGTTTCATAATGACACACAAATTGACATATTTCTTTTATTTTTTTTAAAAAATGAAAGTTTTTTGGGGGGATATGTGGTACGATGTGATTGTGCCAAGTGGGCGGAGCTTAGATTTTTCATCAAAGTTGTTAAGTCAAATAATGAGTGGAAGAAAACAGTGAAATAAACCCTGTGCTATTTAGTTTTGTTAAATTTATCACTACAGTTTAAGAGAATGTGTTATTGATGCAATTTATCCAAAAAAAATAAAAATCATAAAAATGATGACCAAAATTGTTGTTTCTGCCTGTAGCATCTTGCCTTAATATAACTTATTTTGCTCTCTTTCTTTTCCAAGGTTGGAGTGACTTCTCCAAAAACGATGAAACTTTTACCTGCAGTTGGTCGAAAAGCAACACAAAAGGTGATTTTTAAAAAATAAGAAATAAAAAAATTTAAATGGTGAATAAAGGTTTAGTGAAACCTGCAGATTTTATGTCTTTCCTATTTCAATTCAGTTCAATGAACATTGTCACAAAGCAGCTTTACAGAAATAAATGGATTCACAAAAAATATATTGTAAATATGTGAATTTTCCATAATGAGCGAGCCAGTGGTGACGGTGGCGAGGAAAAACTCCCTGAGATGATATGAGGAAGAAACCTTGAGAGGAACCAGGCTCAAAAGGGATCCCATCCTCATCTGGGTGCAACAGAGAGTGCGATTATAAATAAATCCCTTCTATTATTGTGTACTGTATGGACAAATAGTGCAATTGTGCAACCAATAAATTCATCACAGTTTTTTGTAAGAAGTCCGGTTGGTTAAAATCTTTCCACCGTCCACTAATGGAGTCCTGAGTACGAAGCTGCTCGTGGCAACCGCAGCCCCAAAGCCACAGTACAGTACAGCTCCCCATATGTGTACATTTCAAGTCCCAAACTTCATGCATACCGAGTATATGAAACCGATCCGGTTCTGAAAGCTGTGACAGACAGGGAACGTGTTTTCAGAGCGGCAGCATAAACCAGGTTTCAGCGACATGTAACGGCACACCCGTTCGTGAGAAGTGCAGATGTCAGGAGCATCCGGTTGAGATTCTTCTGCAGCAGAAGGGTCTGCAACAGTGTCTGAATGATTCATCTCACTGACTCACTAACTAACTTAATTTTTTTTGGCGTTTCTGTTTAGGTTGCTGTTGCAGATCACGATGGTGTGGTCAACTGTTTCGGGATGAAAAAGGCGGAGGCGGTTGTGAGTATTGAAGTTGTCAGTAACTGTCATACACCTCCAGATATATTTTAAGTATGATATGTGGACAGGAAGTGATTTCTTGGTGCTCAGAATATGTCCACTTGCATTACTTCACTTGGCTCATAGCATAAAGGTGAACAGCTGATAGTTAAGGGTCTTGTTTAAGGATGCAGTAGTTACCAGATTTCTGAAAACAGTATGGTTCTCGTCTGCATGCATCTCATGCAGAAGCCATTTTAAAACCTGGTTACCCCAAGAAGAGAAAAACAAAAAAATGCATCGAAAGGTGCATTAGGTACGATTAGTCTTCTTTTTCTTTCAGGATTAGGTCTCTAACAGTTAGCAGCGTTCAACATTTAAATGATTCCCATTCATATTCCCATCTTCAAGCTCCACCTTCAGGATCTTACGTGGCCCTTATAAAGTCTATAAAATGACTGACAGGAGGCGTATCCAAACACACACAAGTATCCTGGACCTGAGGTCACTTATCCAAGTGGGTTTCTCAGCCACATAATACACCTTTGCTGAGGCCACAGCTTAATTCATTGCTTTTTATCATGTTCTACATATCTACATGTATAAGCAAGCAAAAAATCGACTATTGCACCTTTAAAGGTTTCATTCTAATTCTTCTGAAAGACACTGTGCCTACCTTTACATTTCTAAACTAATCTACTTATGGAGAAACAACTCTACTGCCAAATTTTGAAAGAAGTATAAGTATATAATAGGAAATGAGTTCTCACTTTGATTTTCAGCATCATCTGTCAGTCTCTATCTCATCACCTGAGGTAAAAATCACTCACGGTGGTTAAACACAAGCCTCATCACCGTCTCTTCACTCCACTGATCTCCGTTCACGCTAACATCGGTGTGGAGATAATCGCTGATTCATTCTCACATCTGTTGCCTAAATTTCTTGTGATTAATGTCTTTTTTATTTTAAACTTCATCCACTGTCGTCTGTAAAGGTTGCTGTAAAGATAAATAGAAGAAACAAAACATATTATTAGTGGCATGTTTTCATAATCTCAAACCTGAACGTTCTTTTTTTTTTTTTTTTTTCCCCCCATCCAGCCTGTATTCAGAAGTCTCCCGGGACAGAAGATCTCCAGGCTGGAGCTGGGAGGTGCATTAGGAACACCACAGGAGAAGATCTTTGTGTGCTCGGGATCTGAGGTCAGGGGTTACACCAAAAAGGGCAAACAGTTCCTCTCTTTTGAGGCTAATCTGACAGAGAGCATCAACGCCATGTGAGTTAATACTTCATTTCCATTATATGTATATTTAATCTATTTTTTTCCCATCGTTATAAGCGCTCAGACACGGATATCAAGATCTGACCTTTGTTGGCAGGCGTGTTTCTGGGGCGGACCTTTTTGTCTGTGCCAGCTACATTTACAATCACTACTGTGACTGCAAAGACCAGGACTATTTTCTGTCAGGGGACAAGATCAACGACATGGTGTGTTTACTGGTAGAGACGGTGGGACGTACCGTGCCTGTTCTGGCGTGCCAGGACAGAGTTCTGCGCATATTACAGGTAGTGTCAATATTAAACACAAATAATGAATAAAACATGATAGGGGTCAGTTAGCATCACAGTAGCTAGGTCCTATGGAAATGTATTAATTATTAGTTTATTTTTATTTATTTTTTTTTACACATGTTTCCAAATGTTAAGTTCAAACCTCATTAAACGCTTTTGCACCACAGTGCTGTTGAATTCTCAGATCTGACCGGTCAGAAGGTGTTGATAAATTTTCTATAACAATAGCTCTGAGAACAGTTCCTGCTGCGAGGTTTATATTAATGCGCTTGTTGTAATACGTTATCATTTCTTTAGTAGCAGCTCATTCAGTACAGTGGATGCTTCATATAAACAGATTGAGAATGCTGTGTAATTATGGATATGGTGAAGTTTTCTGTAAGGAGACATTTCTTCGCAGTTTCCTTCGCAGTTTCCGGGTTCATGACAAGTGGAAAAAAAGATCACACCATGCTGGCGTTGATTATTTTCCTATAACCAGACACCCTGTCGTGTTTTATTCCTCACATAGAAATAGGATTAGTAATTGAATTACTTTCCTTTCCTTCACTCTATATGGTGATTTCTGTAAGGGATCGGAGCTGCTGTATGATTTCGAGATTTCCGGCCCGCCGTCTGTTCTGGAGCTTCACAACAGAGATGGCGGTGAGAGAACTTTATGAAAATATACGTAAATATGAGGGTGTAATGTTTGGGAATTCTAAATGTAAGGGTTTTTTTTTTCTGATGTGCCATTGGTGTTCAGGTAAGGATGGGGAGGAAGTGCTTTACGGAACGGCTGATGGCAAACTGGGTCTAGTGCACTTAACCCATTCAGCTCCTGTCCCTAAGTGGGAGGTGGACAATGAGAAGAAGAAAGGAGGTGAGGAACAATGTCTGTGAGCAATAGTACAAACTTTGTACAATTTTGTGCATGTTAGGGTACATACAGCGTGCTTTATTTTAATTTCTGTAAAATGTAGAACATGGAAAATATGTATTGTTTGGGTTTAAGCATTGTTTGGGTTAAAGAAAGATAGTTAATAGAGTGTATATCATGTCATTATACAATAACTTAATATAAGTGTACATTTTATTACAAATTGTATGTTTAATCCAGCATCTTCAATTCCTTTCATAGATACTCTTTCATGTGTTAAAATAATTCACGCCCATAAAAGATTTCCACCCAACTGCAAAATTAAACACTGTTCAGTGAACAACAACAAAAATAGTGACTGAAATCTCCTGGAAATTCTTTAAAGCATCTGTATGAGTTGAAGTTTTGTGTATTTTATTTTTTTTTTCTCAAGGTGTGCTGTGCATCGATACATTTGACATCCTGGGTGACGGAGTAAAAGACATCCTGGTTGGGAGGGATGACGGGACAGTCGAGATCTATGGACTGGACAACTCCAACGAACCCACGTTGCGGTTTGAGAGCGTACGTGGAAACCAGTTCAAGTCTGGATTTACGTCAAGTTCCGGTGTGTCTTCTGTGTGTGTTCGTTAATCGGGGTATTTCTGTAATTACAAGGTGTTGACTGAAAGTGTTACGTCGATCCAGGGAGGCTGTGTAGGAAAGGAGTCATATGATGAGGTTGTCACGACAACATACACAGGTGAGTTACAACTTCTTTGTTCAGTGTTTTTGTTCAAATCTCTTTTTCTGTGCCGTTTTTCATGGATTTGTGCCGCACACCATTCTACAGCGTATCCCACTATTCATTACGTTTTTTTTCTTCCCCACTGAACATTGAAGCTCACTGCGCTAAAGCCGGCTTTACCCTGGGTGTGTTTTGTTGTGATTTTGTTGTCGCAGCAAATATTGCACATCATAAAAGAATTCTTAGGTTGTGAGTTACGATCAGTTGTGGCAGTGTTTGAAATTTCTTTGTGCAGTGATGAAACCTGCAGACAGAAAATATCTTTATTATCTCAAGCTCACTCTGACGAATGTTCGTGTTTAAACGAGTCTGTTTTCTACATGAGCCTGGATGGGTGATGTGAGCAGAACACAGTCATTTTCTTTAATTGGAGATCTGATGTTAGATCTGATGTTCTTCATCATGTAATCGGACGTGGAGAACCACTTTACACGTGGTCTGCTTTAGAATTTAGATTTTACTGAGATCGTCTCATGCAGTGTGACAAGTAAGCATTTTATAAGACTGCTGAAGAGCTTACATCTCGGTCTGACTGCGGTATTCACTCCGTGAAGGATTTCTTCTGTGATGACGACCTTAAATCTCTTATTTCTTATACCTGACATTGAGGTTGGCTCTGAAGGCTTATGGTGTTCCCTGGTCTACTAATGTATCGTCTCATCCACTATGGAAGTGGCTAGATTCCAGTACTCCTTCAGGAGGCATAGTCTGGTTCTTTCTGGTTCTTTGTATGCACTGTTTTCTCGGACATTTTACACTAAAGGATTTTACTGGCAGCAGGTGCCACCGCCAAAAAGACTGTCTGAAAGCTACAAACTCCATTTGGCTAACATATTTCAGAGACATTGCCTTGTTGGAGGATACCACCGCTAAGCTCAACAGTGCAACGGATAAGACTATTCATCAATCGCAGAGGTGTTGTTGGACAAATTAAAGCCTTGATCTCTTAATTCATTTATTTTACCTACCCAGTCACTTCTGTCTCAGTGTGGGCAGCTTTCTTGGCATCCATCTGTACATAGTTTACTCAGTTTTTATTCTACATATGTGTAAATTTGGAATTAATAAAAATATTGATTAAGAAAGAGCTTGTATCTTATTCCTAACGTGGCATGTGTAGGTTGGGTATCAGGTCTCACCACAGAGCCTCAGCAGATGGAGGCAGGACCAGGGGACGAGGTGAAGATGAGCCGAGAGACCCAGACCAAGGTGGCCGCTCTCAGGTACTCTACATACACTGGAACTACAGCGCCATCTTCAGCATTAGCACACCGTTTAGTACAGGAACACTCTTTCAACCTAATCTCTCTCCATCACATCAGGAACATAGGTGCAATTACTACGGACCTTTAGTGAGAAAAGAGCAGAAAAGAGCAAGTTTACCTGCATCTCACTTATACTAAAAATCTAAGGATAGTATCACAAATTCAAAAAGCAAAGCTGATGTAGTTTTATCTTTTTAACATTAAAAAGGGACGAGGGCAGATCAACTTTACCCTAAAATATACGTCTTTTAGCATGACGGACTAAAATACGCTTTTGAATGTGCATTTCAAAGTTCCACCTTCCACCTATAGATAAGCTTCTCTCATGGAAGAGTCATGAGGATGTTATTAGGCTCAGCTTTATGCTGCTTGCTTGCATGCAGGACCGAGCTGGAGCAGCTGCAGGTGAAGGTGATGCAGGGACGAGAGAAATACCAACAGAGCTCTCAGTCCAGCACAGCTGTTTCCGCCGTGCCGGTCTTTAGCATCAATGACAGGTTCACTCTGTGCCAAGAGGATGCCAGCTACAGCCTCACACTGGAGGTCCAGACCGCCATCGATAACCTGCTGCTACAGGTCAGAGCACGTGGCGGACTCGGAGGTGCTCTAGTCAACAAATCTGACCATATAGTTTTAGAAATACACTCAGAAATATAAGTGAAGTGAAAAAATGTTGTGAAAAAAAATTATTTATTTTTTTCTCCACAGAGTGATGTTCCTATAGACCTGCTGGATGTGGATAAGAACTCAGCAGTGGTTAGTTTCAGCGAATGTGATTCGGAGGTAACACATTAACATAGTTCCAGCCATATCTCCATTATTCATGCTGCTTAAAGAAATATATTAGTATATTATATAGTTAATCTCGTGATGCCTTGCATTTACACTTTCCTTTATAGCCAAATGGGAATTTCCTCCTCGCCACATACAGATGCCAGGCTAACACCACAAGGCTGGAACTGAAGGTAATTAATAACAGTCATCACTCCTGAAAAGTGATACTTGATTTTTAAAAGGTCTGGGGAAAGATTTGATGCAATCACACTTACTATTTAGAAAAGTAAAGTCGTGGAGCGTGAAAACAGACAATGCAAATATGTCCAGATTTACCTCGGTAATGTGCATCAAAGCAAGCGTGTGTAGCGTGAGTGTAGCAACAGATCAATGCGCATGCACATGATCACAACAGATAATGATAATGTACTTACAAGAAAGTTGTATCTAATAAAATGAATGTGTGTATATATATGAAATCAGAATGTGTTGAGTAATTAATTAACAGCAGCTCAGACGGGAGTGCTGGATGTAAGGTACATCACAGGTTTATATTAATGAGCTTGTTGTAATGTCATCATTTATATAGTCAAGTGGTAAAGGAGATGCACATTGAGCATTTTTGAGTGTTTCGTGTCAGAGCTTTGTGACAGTCAGAGACAGCTGTTTTTTTTTTCAGGAAGGAGGGAATTTTGCAATGCAGGTGATAGCAAGAACTAACTTGTTTCATGGATGTCTCACAACAATTAAATGTAACTATAAATGGAGAAAAGTATGATTACTTTAATAAATCCAACATTGTTAGCAAATTGGCAAATTGCTGTAGTAAAACAGAGATAAAACATGTTGGGAAATACTGTTGTTAGAAAATGCTGATGGTGGTAACAGTAAACCCACTTTGCATCAGGCCAATTCACACTAGCCCATCACTGTTGTTTTTCCTGTAATAACACACATAAAGGGTTCCTCCTTCACATATTCACCGGACATTTGTAACTGCCCACATTCACTAATGAACACTGATAAACTTCTGTGTACTATGTATATATTTTTTTTTAATATTTTTATTTGAAAACTGGCAAGCATGATGAAATATGCACATTGTCTCATGATCTCAAGCTTGTACAACCAGCGTGTCACTTTTCTAATGTCACATTCATCATGCTGCAATGACAGCAGTGTAATTGCATTTAGTCAATTATGTGGAGAAGGTTTACAACATCCAACACTGAGTGATTGAAAAATCCTCGTTTGATGTGTTCGAAATGTCACCATGTTCTCCACCCACTGAGGACAGGAATGGTATCCTAGGTACCACAGGGCACAACTGGGACTTAAATCAGAATCCCAGCAGCAGAATGCACTGTTTCAGTGCTAAGCATGGGATTACATCATTACGTGGCGTGATTACATAAAAAGGGTTACATCACCTGGTGGTCTGCTGCTAAAGAGTGAATCGGCAATAACACTGTTTCTATGCTGGTGATTTTTGTACGTATTAAAATTATTCTTTTTATATAGACAGAGGTGGGGTAAGAACACAGACGTAACATAGTAGTCTTAATGATTAATAAAATGTTACACTCGGCATGCCATGGCAATGCAATTCAAACTAACAACAGATAACTATTTAAGGCAGCTGGTACATCTAACTTGTAAAACTAATATCAGATATTTAAGAATACATTCTTATTTGCTAAATGTCAATGAGGATATTGTCCTTACTGTATTTTGCACTTTTCCTAGATTGTCCTAAATTATGTATACACTCTTGTTTAGGTTAGGAGTTCTTTCAGATTCATTGCGTCCTTCATACCACTTTGGCTTTTAGTGCATGTTTTCAAGTAATGTAGTAGTAAGTATAGAAACATGACAACGAGGAGCAACACTACAAGTCCGATCATACTAAGTATTGTTTACACTCTTTGCAGGTAAGGTCAATTGAAGGTCAGTATGGTACGCTTCAGGCCTACGTAACCCCGCGGCTACAGCCTAAAACCTGTCAGGTGCGTCAGTACCAGATCAAACCACTCTCGCTCCACCAGAGGATCCACAGCATCGATCACGGCAGGTGAGACCCATGTAGCACAGAAATCAATCCCATGCCTATACGTTATTACAGAATTTAAATCATATGAAGCTGATTAGTTTATTTGATAACACTAGCTAGGTAGCTTACTAGTGAGACGGCTACAGTCTGACGAATTGTCATGTATGAAATTGTTTACTTCCACAGAGAAGTGTTTGATATGTAAGGAATAAAACTCTCAGGGATGTGCAGTTAAACGAAAATAACCAATGACGGGGTGGTGTGATGCAGGTGTAAAAGCACGTCCTGAAGTGTTATATTCCTCTTATACAATAATTTGTCAACAAATCTTTTATTCATTGAAGAAGATCATATGTTTTGTTGATTTATAGTTTAATGTTGTGGAACCTCAGCAAAACCAGTTAGTTAGCGTTATCACTTCCGTATATTATAGCAGCTATAAACAGCCATTACCTCACAAACCTCTTTTTTCCCTCCCTCATGAAGTTCATAAAACAAACTCCTCTAACCGACTTTCCCATGTCAGAGAAGGTTTCAGCTTCATCTCTGACTGTTACGAAGCACTGACACTGGAGACTCTTTCCAAGAATGCTAAATAAACGTCTCCTCAAGGAACCTTCACCATATTTTTACACATTTTCTGTCAGACCTGCTGTTGTAGATTCTGACTCATCAGAATCGAGCATTCAGCAGCACTGTGGTATAAAGTTAAATATTTTTAGCTTGATTTGCATAACCAAGCCTGTAGCAGTGTTGCCGCCACGCTGTGTCCCTCTGCGTGGGCATTTCAATCAAGAAAACCCGCATCTACCTGGGTTTTGTCTCCAGGCCCATGAACAACTTGAGGCTGGTGGGGCAGTTCAGCTTTGCAGAGATCCACTCATGGGTCGTGTTCTGCCTGCCCGAGGTGCCTGAGAAAACCCCAGCAGGAGAAAACATCACCTTTTACTTTCAGAACACCTTCCTGGGAACGCAGCTTGAGGCGAGCTACTGGTGAGGCAAACTTCTCTGTGCGCAGTTTTTGTACAAGACATACAAAACAATGAAAAAATGCAGCAGTGGTAGTAAGTACAGAGGTGGATGGTATTCATTATTAATCTGTTTTTGCCTGATTTTTCAGTAAAGGAGAAGGGAACTTTAAATCAGATAACATTTCAACTATATCCATCCTCAAGGATGTTCTCTCTAAGGAGGCCACCAAGCGCAAAATCAATCTATACATCTCTTATGGTGAGTTTACATTCGTACCAACTCCACATTGCTGTTTCACTCCCCAACCCACCCGCCACCCCCTTTTCACCCCTGTTTCAACTTTTTGCTTTTTAGAAGTGAATGAAGATTCTGTGAGCCATACACTGAAGATGATTCATCCTAAGCTTGAGTATCAGCTCTTGTTGGCCAAAAAGGTTCAGCTTATTGATGCTCTGAAGGTAGACTCTGTTCTGAGGATCTAAAAGTGAACATTATGGCTGACTTGAGTTACAGTATTTTATTTGAGTGTATGTTTGTGTCTCCTGTAGGAGCTGCAAGTGCATGAAGGAAATGCAGATTTTCTTATTCCAGAGTATCGCAATATACTCGATGAGTCTGCTCGTCTGTTAGAAAATTACAAAAAACAGCCAGCCCACCTGGAAAGATTATACGGTAATATGCGAAATGCGATCTACCCTATTATAAATATCAATTGTATGAATTGTATGACATCAATATCAAATATGTAGATATTATTATTANTATATTCTCCATATCATTTACCGTCATGAGCTTCAGAAAATATTATATTTTTGAGAGACTAACACTCACTTGTCCTCTCACAGGCATGATAACTGACCTCTTCATTGACAAGTTCAAATTCAAAGGGCAAAATGTCAAGACAAAGGTTTCACAGCTGCTTGAAATATTAGACAACTATGATCTGAAGTCTCTGGTGGACTTTTTCAATGATGCTTAATTTAAAATGCCAGTGGCATAGTTATTTATTTATCTGTGCTATTTTTATTTTATGATTAGATTTCTCTGATATTTATTTGCAGTAGCGAAAACACTTTCATATGCCAAAGTACAGAAGCCATACAGAGAGGTATTGATACATCATCAAACAGTGCTGTGTTATAATGTAATGATAAATAAATACCACTACTGTGCTACTTTTCTGTGAATTTATATTTGTACTCAAATAAATGTTCATATTAAGTTTCCTGGTTGTTATTTTGTGCACCAATACTGTATATTTGACACAAATATGCCCACTTGCTGTGTCTGGAGTCCTGGCAGAGAAATTAGAAGGGTGACAAAGAAGTTGTCACATGTTTGAACACCCCTGAGTCTAAGATTTAAACCTCTCTATTCCATCCACTACTAGTGATGTACTAATATACTGAGTATTAATATTGGTCTGATATTGGACATAAACAATGAATCAGATTTAACATCTTTGCCGATCCAATCCACAGAAGTATTTTATGCATACGTGTGAATGCTCCTGATGTTGACTGACATGACACAGATCCTGTATATGTACGTAGGACACAACTAAGTGCATGCCATCATCGTGTCCCTGATGTTTCACTTAACAGAAGCTTGTAGAGAATCGTATCGGGTATCAACTGATATCCAGAGCTCTGATATTGGTGTTTTATCCAAAATGGAAAAAAAATATTGGCCTGTCACTGCCTATTACTATAACTTTTTTTCTTTTTTTTTTTAAACTTTAAAGCTACCATCGATGCCTAAATACGACTACAGCTAAAACCACCAAATGTCTTGCAGCCCTGTAAGACTAAACCAGTGGCTCTTGAAGTGGGGTCCTGGGACCCCCAAGGGTCTGCATAGCAAAGTCATGGGGTCTGTGATTTTGTTACAGTGATGCAATTATTTATTATTGAGTTTTTATAATTATTAGTTGATATGGTTGGTCAAACTGAAATTGAATGAGATTAATACTTACATGAATAACTCAAAAAAGGTAGGCCTTTAAATAATGCCAATTAAACATACGAAACCTTCACTTGGGGTTACCTATGTAATTCCAACCAAAAGACGCATATATTCAGAAAGTTTCTGTACAAGAGAAAGAATTATGCACGGTTTAAAGGGTACTTTTATTTGTAATAATATGTATATTGAATCCTTGACCTTGTCATGGTAAAGGAGCTGATGTACTCCTGTGAACCTGAGGCCTATGTCACCAGGAGCTTAATGCTTCCAGTAGGGCCACCCTTGGTGAACAGATCTGAAGGGTGATGTCAAACAAAGAGTGATCTCCCATGACCCCTGTGAGAGGTACAAAAAAGACTAATTGTTCCCGGCCTGGATTGTGGTAACCGGGACCCACCCCTGGAGCCAGGCCTGAGGGTGATGTCCACAGGCAACAGAGCCCGAAATAGTGACATGGAAACATCTTGTGGGCTCACTACCTGCAAGATGATGGGGATCAGATGCAATGCCTGATGGATGATGGGTAAATGATGGACAGTCTTGGACCGTAGAAGTTGGACACACTTTGTACCAAAAAAAAAGAAACAGAAAATAAAACAAATTCTTAAACATTACACTATTGTTAATGTTATCTAAAGCATAAAAATATCATTAAGTAATGTGGGTCAGATGAACTTTCTTAAAGAAAGAGAATTCATTTTTAAAAAGTGTAATTGTTGACAGCTGAAAGGTTGTCATTTGTTTATCTTCGGTAACTTCTTTACCCTTAATGAGGGTGGCTATGGATCTGGAGCCTTGCTGCAGATAGCGTTGTTGCCCTACAGCTCTAGGGTCCCTGGTGTGATCCCGGTTCTCTGGTATCCTACCATCTCCTAAAACATGCCAGAAGGTGTTTTAGCTACAATATGTGGACACCTGATCATCACACCCATATGGGTTCCCAAACTGTTGCCACAAAGTTTGATGCACACAGTTGCATAGAATGTCTTTGTATGCTGTAGCTTTACGATTTCCCTTCACTGGAAGTAAGAGGCCCAAACATGTTCCAGCATGACAATACCCCTGTGCACAAGGGGGGGTCCATGAAGACATTGTTTTACAAAGTTAGAGTTGAAGAGCTTGAGTGTCCTGCGCAGAGCCCTGACCTCAGCCCCACTGAACACCTTTAGGATGAACTGGAACACCGACTGCACCCCAGACCTCTTCATCTGATCCCCAAATCCCCACAGCAACACTCCAAAATCTAGTGGAAAGCCTTCCCAGAAGAGTGGAGGTTATTATCACAGCAATGGGGGACTAAATCCAGAATGGGATGTTCTGGTGCACATGGATGTGATGGTCAGGTTTCCATAAACATTTTGCCAGTATAGTGTGCATTAAAATGCCTCTTTATCTGAATGAAGGTGTGCATCTAGGGTGCTATTTCACACCCAGTGTTCCCAGGATAGGCTCTGGATTCACCGCAACCCTATCCAGGATAAAGCACTAACTGATTATGAATGGGCTATATTTATTGGTAGTGGTTTTATTTTGTTAATGCTTTCCTCTGATACTTATTTGGAGTATCTGAATGCATTAATGTAAAATCCAGAGGTGCATGGATACATCATCACATACTGAATTGGGTTTGCATTTGCAAATTTGTGTATTATATTGAATTCACAGTCGTGGATAATCTGGACCGCTCCCTCTGACCACACATGTACCGCCTGATGTTCATCTTTACGTCAGTTTTTTAAATTTCCATCGAGCCAATGACATGAGCCTCACTCAACTCTTAACCGTTTTGTGTAGTGAGGAAGTGAGAGAAGTTTGGACACTTTCAGCCGCCGTAGATTAGTGACGTCTAGGGCCGTGCTGAATTCTGATTGGATAGTTTCAATAGTCGCGGGCTACTTGAACTGAGAAAGCAACAATAATCAGAGCCGGGACTGAAGAGGTACTCAAGTTGTGTTTGGAGGCAGCGAGAAGCTTATATTTTATTTTTTTTCCATGGCTGGTTAATTTTTAAGAATATGGCGCCATTTTTGTAGCTTATTTCCTTGATCGTTTTGCTTTCATTTGTTTGGCTTTGTTGTTTTTTTCCCCCCACTGCTGCTGTTTGAATTTGTTTTGCCTGGCTTAGCAACAGCGACTTCACGGTATGGCGGTTCGATATTTTCATTATTTCACAATCGTGTAAAGACTAAATGAGAACCCAAACGCTTTCATTGTGTTGTGTCTTAGCTTAGCAACAATGGGTCGCTTGTTGAGGTTTTTTTTTTCTTGCAGGTCGAGTATTTTTTAAAATGTCTGCACAAGGAAGCGCGCTGGATGGAGCAGAAGCGGTTTACCAAGAAAACCAGGAAAACATGCCTGCACGGTTACGAGGTGCAAATAAGAGCAGGCTGGAGAACCAGGAGAACGTGAACGCTAATAAACAGGCCACCAGGACCGTCCTGGGGGCTCTGGCCAACAACCCACGCCGACAGCCCGCCCAGCGAGGCTCCAAGCAGGTCCGTGTGGTTAGCATGGCTCTGGCTGTGTCCCTAATTCCACCTTACTTACTATAAAGTGCGCTCTCTAGGCTGTAGGCGCTCTCCTGTGTAGTGTACTATAGTGCTAAGTAGGCAGTTATTTGGGATTGGTCCTGGGTTTTTGACTTGGTAACATTAGGGGTGTGTGTGCTTGTTCAGAAATTTAACAGTAAGAACAGTTTTTAATGCATTTTTATAACGTTTCCTGTGTTTACATTTGAGCTGGTTTTATAAGTGTTAGCTTCATTAGCTAAGTAATTAATACTAATCACTGTCTACTTTTTTTTCTTTTCTTTTCTTTTTTTTGGCTCTAATTGAAATTAAACACCGTCTAATTTTCTTCCTTTCCTACTACTAATGGCTTTTAACTTAATGTAAATATCACATTTTCTCACTTTCACTCGTTTTAAATAGTCATATTTCTTTCCCTCCCAGTCTGAGAGCGCCATTTTATTTCCTCATGCTGCCTGCATTGAAGTGACTGAGCCTGCATTTTGCGCAGGCTGTACACAAGGCTGGGAATATTTTCTAACATTAGATAGTGAAGATGTTAATTTACAGCCTTTCAAAAAAGTCAGATTTCAGAAAGTGTTGGAACCAGTGAATATTGTCTGTTATGTAGACCTGAAGTCTGAAGGCTTCCAGTTGCTGTCTGTTAAAATCCAGTTTCATCAGCACTTTTAACAACTTTATAATGCATTTAATTTTGTTTTTCACATTTATATTTCAATTATTTAACCTTTTAAAATGGGATGGGTGCAAGAAAGCTGAACATGGAAACCATGGCTTTTAAAAAAGCAGTTTAGGGGATCTTCAAGGGGTTCTGTGAATCTCTTTTATTTTGGCTGCATGTTGTATGACTTGTGTGATTCACCTCCATTCCAGGATTTAACTGGCATTTTCATTTCTAGGGCTCAGCACCTCAAGCCTGTAAATCGGAAGACTCCAGCAAAAGCTATGTCGAGAAGCCTTCTTTTCAGATTCACATCGACGAACCTGATGGGGCCTGCTCCAAAAGACAAGCATCCACCAAACAAGCCACCGTGAATTGCTCTCCATTAACACTGAATCCGACAGTAACGCGACTCAGGCAGCCTCTTGCCACTATTGACCTGCCTATGGAGCTCAGTTTTGGTGGGTGAAATGGTCATGTCACTGATTACACTCATTTCAAAGTGATTTGGTGGTTTTCCTAACATGTGCTCTTTTTTTCCTCCCCGTTTTAGAAACTCCCATGGACATGTCGATAGTTGAGGGTGAGGAGAGGACTGTGAATGTAAATGAAGTTACTGATTACGCTGCTGAAATCCATGCGCATTTAAGGGAGATGGAGGTATGTATGCATGCATGGCTAGGTGTTGAGTCTTTGATACGAATCTTGAACAGAAGTTTTTTCTAAAGTTCTGGTTTGTTGTGAAAGGTTAAGTGTAGGCCGAAAGCAGGGTACATGAAGAAGCAGCCCGACATCACGAACAGTATGCGTGCCATCCTGGTGGACTGGCTGGTGGAAGTCGGGGAGGAATACAAGCTCCAGAATGAGACGCTATACCTGGCTGTGAACTACATTGACCGCTTCCTGTCTTCCATGTCTGTCCTGAGGGGGAAGCTGCAGCTCGTCGGCACGGCAGCCATGCTCTTGGCTTCGTAAGTTTCCTTTCATTCAGCCTTGCTCACTCGCTTGATTCTGTTTACAGGATATGTCTCTCGCTCTCATTACAGGAAGTTTGAAGAGATCTACCCCCCAGAGGTGGCCGAGTTTGTCTACATCACTGATGACACCTACACAAAGAAACAAGTGTTAAGAATGGAGCATCTGGTCCTAAAGGTCCTCTCTTTTGATCTGGCAGCACCAACGATTGTCCAGTTTCTCACTCAGTACTTCCTCAGGCAGCGAGTCTGCAACAAAGTGGAGAGCTTGTCTATGGTGAGTGAAGTCGTCCTTGGGGTGTGGAAGGTTTTGATCACTCTTGAACTTTCTGTCCAAGTCAGTGGCTTGTTGCGTTGAGGATTTCACCATTTGTTGAATGGCCTGTTTTGTTTTCCTCCTTCTCCTCATTTTCAGTTTCTTGGAGAGCTAAGTTTAGTGGATGCTGACCCCTTCCTGAAGTACCTTCCGTCTCAAATAGCTGCTGCTGCCTTTATTCTGGCAAACTACACCATCACAGGGGCTTCATGGGTAAGTTATACAGTACACATTGATCAGAAATGGCTTTCAAGTTGAAGTTTGTTATTTTGGTTTGGATTAAACCCATTCAGTTCAAGAGACTAGATACCAGATAAATATATAATCAGGTAACCGTACCATAATACAATTTTGCTAACCACACACTTTTAAATGGCGCTAGTTGTATGTCTGAGCTTTAGTCAGCAGTGAATCAGCATGTCTAGTAAACTGGCAATTCAATTTGTATAATAAGTGCAAATATCCTATACAAGTTTAAACAGGTAAATTCTGCTAAACTACAATATTGGGTTAAGAAAATTAGGTTGATGAAGGCTTTATTTGAAAAGAGCTGTTATGGCTATCAATTTCTCAAGCTGAAATATGTACAGGTTACTGCTGTTTAACACTGTGCTATTATATGACACTTGTCAATCACAGTATGGTGTGATGAAGCGGAGTCTTCATTACCACCCTGAAGTTGATTATTTTTCTATAAATGCACTTCCCTGAAGTTTTATTCCTTGCATACCACAGAATTTGTCATAATTGAAGATGCATATTAAAGTACCTTGGAGCCCTTGATATAATTTTACAGTATTTGGTTTAATTGAACATTTGCTTGCTTGTTAATCCTTCAGTCCAAGGCTCTGGCTGAGATGACTGGCTACACTTTGGAAGACCTCATGCCATGTATCCAAGATCTCCATCAGACCTACCTCGGTGCTGCTCAGCACACACAGCAGTCAGTCAGAGAGAAATACAAGGGCTCAAAGTAAGCGGACTGACCTTTTCACTTGTTCTTTATACTGTCTTGTGTGTTTTTGGATGTTTTCGTTTGTATGACAGAGTTTCTTTCCTTTCATCTCCCCCTTTTTTAGATACCATGAGGTTTCTCTCCTCGACCCTCCACAGAAGCTGATGCTGAATTGACCCTGACTTGTACTTTTTTGTTTTTTTCCCTCCCCTCACAAATTCCAGACTCTAACAGGAATTGTGTACAGTCCTCACGTTGCATAAACATGTAACTGCAATAACGGACACCGTAGCCTTCATGTGTGGAGGACATGGTGAAATTAGCATGTCGTGTATATTTTATGTGCAGTCCTTAAGGACTGCTGGTTTTTAATGCTTGACGCATCCAGATATTTTGTACAGTAGGTAATCATTTTTACTTTTTTTTTAAATGAAAGTAACAAGTGGTTTTCTTTACAGTTTCAATGGAGATATTTTCCCACCTGATATCTAAATAAACCACTGGTTTTTCTATAAAACTGGCTCACGAGCATTCATTCATGGTGACTTTAAGGTTGAATTATGATGCTGTTGACCATGTTTAAAGATTTGGATGCGTTATATACTGGGATTTGACTTCTTATGGTGATCAGGGTGTGCTGTTCTAGGAGAACAACCAACATGCTAATGTTACCATTACCAACCTGAAGTATCTTCTTAATGCCATGTACTGCAGTGTTATGAAGAATAAGACGCAGCAGTTCCTGTCACTGCCAACTTTCTTTAATGAATGCAAAGTTCTGTCTTTTAATCTGGGTGTAGTTACATTTAATTAGTTCCTGTTATCACATACCTATTTAGAAGCTAGAAATTTCAAGCTCTGGATGGTCTTGAACCTTCATCCCTTTTTGTTGTTACTAAAGAAACAACATATTGGAATTAGAGCTTTAGTGTGAATTGTGATCTTCACAGCCAGCACTACACTACTTTCCAGAGCTGCTGTTAGAGAAATCTAAACACCTGACCAACCAAGCAATAATCTGACATTGCTATGATCTGCATTTAATTCTTGTGAGTCAGTACACTTAACAGTTAGCGTTTAGATTTGAAACAAAATGATCGTTTGGGGAAAGAGTACACAACATTGTCTTATCCTGAATGTTAGGCATGTTTGCTGTATGGTACTTATTTGGTCTTGTGCTGGAGCTGTACAGCTAAAATAATGCTTATAACTGCTAATTTGGTGGCAATTAACCACCATAATTTTATGGAGCTCCAAAGCAAAAAAACTGAAGCAACCAGATTTGTTGGACAAGAATACTTTTCCATCACATCACACCTTGAATTCTGATTTTAATTCTCTTTACTGGATTTTAAGCACTGAAGTATTAATGCAGTTTCAGATTTTCGTGAGCATCCTGTACCTTTTAATGTGTACCATTTCATATTTAACCCCCCAAAAAATCTCATCAAATTCATGTCAATTATTTTTACAGTAAAATGAAAGGAACATGGTGTACATCCACATTTGGTCACACTTTTGCATACAAGTCAAAAATCCACATTCTTTTACTCCACAACAACATGAAGTTATGACTTGATTGCATTCAAGGTAACATTTCAATTAGGACTGGATTAAGTTTATTGATAATTATTTAAATTTCACAAACTGTCAAATGAATTCATAAATATAACTTAAAAAATGTGAGGCTCCATGTAAGTTTACCTCTGAAAGAGGAAATGCTTGGACTTTGAACAATTCACATTCAAGGCAGCATTTTAATAAGGGACTAAATCGTTACATAAATCTTTAAATGTTTAATAAATCTATTAATTAAAAAAAGAATGAAAAAAAAAATCAAATCATAAAAGGATGTTCCCTCCTACTCTCTACTCACTTATCTTTTAAAAAAAAAATTAACCAACAGGTTACATTTCGATTTCAAGATAATCCAGTTCAACTACAGTCATAAAAAAAAAGTGAACAAATTTAAGACCACTGAAACAATTCAACAAAATTACACACACATGTAACAACAGATCGAAATCTCCTTTCCTAACAAATAAGACAGACCTAGCAATTTACTTAGCAATTTATTTACTCTAAGTTAAGCTTAAATAGTTTTCGGATTTCATCCACACCCATAAGAAAAGCATCCATACGTAATAGTAATTCTATAAATAATCCTTCAAAAGCACTGCCCAAAGAGCTGTAGCGATTTAACAATACACCGGGTATATAGTGTTTGCTGCTCTTTTTTTTCCTGTCAGCTTTTCAGACCTGTGGAGTTTCTCCAAAATAGCAACGGCTTTCCATGCAGAAGACGAGATCAGCAGGATGTCGAGCGTGAGCAATCAGAAACATCGTCTGCCTGCTTAGAAATCTACATTGGAGGAACTCTCTCCCAGCTAGTCACGTTGTAGGAGTGTAGAAGTGTGTGCATGTGTGTATTTATCAGTGTGTGATGCTGTGTCAGAGAGTGTGTTGATACACAGTGTATTTAGACTCCTGTAGGGGCCAGGCGGCTAATGAAGGCGATGCTATTGAGGCACATTCTCCTGAAGAAGGCTGGGCAGGCAGGCTTCATCACAAAGTGCTCCAGGAGAATCCGCAACTCCGTGAACAAGGTCCTGACAAAGAAGGGACGACCAAATCAGATGGTCAATAAAGCCCAGACTTGAACCCACATACATGCGTAAATATTCACAAACAGACATGCAAGTGAAGAAAAGGGAGTGCTTACCGACAGTAAGGGTTTCGTCTGGAGGCATAACGCAACGTCAGGAAGCGGTAATAAATGAAGGGCTGCAGCAGGCTGCCCTGTCCGCTGAGAGGGAGGAAAATTATAACAGAGGTCACACCGAATATAAGCTACTCAAACCTTTATATAAGTAATAACACATGGCATGGTATAGGAAAATAATCAACACCACCACATGGTGAGGTGCTGTGATGTGGTATGTGAACGTGAAGCCACGGCAATCTGGCAACGATTACATTTTCCTTTAGTAAAGAACTTTCTGTCTGTTTACATTTACATTTAATGTATTTACTGGAACATTAAATGTAAACAAGGTAGTTCCAGTCATAACAAACGTCATAGCGGCTATAAACTATGGTTCCATCACTTTATCCAGAAGGTGACCTTTTATTAAAAAAAAATAAAAATTTAAAAAACGCTCTCGCAAATGCAAAGCCCTCTGTCCTGAAGACCCTCCCACAGCACTGACACTGGTGACTCCTTCCATAACTGTTAAATAAATGTCTCATAAAAGAAAACTGGTTGAACGCCCGAATGTGATAATATATAATTTCTGTATGATGTTGCGACTCGGACAGTAGTTTCAGCTGTAACATTAATGATGGGTTAATATTAATGGGCTCGTTCTAATGTTATTGTTACTATAGAAAACAAAGTAAAACCTATTATTATAGGTAAAACCTATCATTTTTTGAGACACAGAGAGACGCAGAGAGAGAGAGAGAGAGAGAGAGACACACACACACACACACAGAGAGAGAGAGAGAGACACAGAGAGAAAGAGAGACACACACGGAGACAGAGAGAGAGAGAGAGAGAGAGAGAGAGAGAGAGAGAGAGAGATAGAGAGAGAGAGAGATATGACGGAATGACTGTTGCAGCTATAAAAAAGGTGAGAACAGGACTAACTTGTCTCTCAGAAATTCCACAAAATTAAATCTGTAAACCATTAAAAAGTACAATGCTTTGAATTAAACATTGTAATTGTTGGCAAATCACTGTGGTGTCAGCAGAATAACATGCTCCAGACCATGCTGTTATATAAATAATGCACTTTGGGGAGTAGCCCCCGGGCATGCAGCGTGTTATTCCTTACTTAATCGTTCACTATTAGACTTACAACATGTAGCGCTTTCACCATACAAGTCCCTGTGATTATCGTTTCTATAGTAACAGCTAAAGTATTAGAATGAGCACATTAATATAAACCTGTGATTTGCCTTGCAGTCAGAACTAACGTCAGAGCTGCTGTTACAGAACATTAATCAGCACCTTCATTAAAGTTATTTACTATTAACAAAGAAAACCTGATTCTCAAAGCTACCTGAAGAGCATGAAGACAGTAGCTGGCATCAGGAAGATCTCATTGCAGGCAATGAACTTGAGAATGTTCTGCTGATTGGCCGTGAGCTTGTTCAGGAAGTTCCGTACGAACATCAGACTGTCCGGTCCCATCGTCTAAAGAAACATAACAATCAGCAGGGGGGAAAAAACAAAAAAAGACTCTACTTAAACAATAAGGCTTTATAGCTAAAGTGACTTACATCAAGAACCTTCTTAGTGTAAGTGGTGGCATGAAGCAGTGAGAAGAGGAACACAGGGAATATGCTCACTGAAAACTGCTGTTAAGGATCAAAATGTCACACAGACTCACGAGACATATATTTCACAACACTGGAGCTTTACTTCTCTCTAGTGCTATAGTGTCATAAGATTAGAAAGTGATTGGTGTGCATCATAAATCAGGTGAAAGAGGATACTGGTGATGGGGTAGGAGTTGACCAGGATGAGTGAGTAAAGGAGGTAATGGCAGCTGTCCTCCTGTAACGCCTGCGAAAGGAAGGCTCGGCTCAGCTGGAAGTGAGGAAGCCTCTGGTGCAGACGCAGAGCGCTGGTTAAAGCGTTGGCCAAGAGAGCCCTCTGGTAGAAGTTAGCCGCTGCCATCGGCCTGAGGAGTTCAAGAGGACAAGAGGAGTTCATATAGCAGGTTTTTGGTTGTGCACACAAAATAAAAAAAACAGTGGGCTTGTTTGTACGAGTGTTCACACACCATTTTGTGAAAACCGGTTCTTTTTTTTATTGTTGGCATTAATTAAAAAACGTTTATTAAAAATACAGAAAGATAGAAAGCAAGCCAACACAGACCTGTAAATTAGTACTCTGTTATGATGAAAGAATGGTGCCATATAAATGGAGGATGGGCCTCTCTGTCTGTCTGCACACAGCCACAAGCTGTACGCAACTGCCTCAGCTGACAAGATTTTAATGCTCACTTCTTATTATTAATATTAAATATCATTTGATGTTTTTACTGCCATAGAAGTGAGTTAAAATTAATTCCACTTCCAGTCTTCAGCCTTTACCCTCATTGTTCATTTGGTGCTCCCAGTGTGCACTTGACCTTTTATGGAGTTTGGTGGACGTCACTACACGCAAACGAGCCGTGTCAGGAATGCGCTTTGCACTTTACAGGGGGTCAACATATGCACACGAGTACAAAGAAAATCAGTGTTTCTGAAACGTTTGTAAATCTGGCGTAAAAGTTTACGTTCAATTTGGCTTTAGCAGACATTTACACACAACGTTACTAAAAGACTGATAAATGAGGGCTGATCTTTATTTATATTCCATATACAAGAAGTACAGATCATCATAATACGCCTATTTATATTTCCAGTTATCCTTGTATGAGCTAGAACAAGATGTTTCCTAGTCTGCTCCATTTTACAGAAAATTACTTATATGTGTAAACCTTACACAAGATTAGTCTACTTTTTTTGCTTAAACTGTCATTCAGAATAACTTTGATACAACACCAAAGGACACAAATCACCTCAGATAAATTTGTCCTTATTTCTGTTTTGAAAAAAGTGCCATTTATCTTTTTTTTGTCCTATATACAAGGTCACAATGTCAAATCTAGCAGAGAACCTTATTTTAAACAAATGCCCCAAGTAAAATATATAACTGCAAGCAGCAATTAAGGGGGTCAAGCATTTTCTGTCCTGAGCCCTTGGCAATAGATGAAGACCAGAAGACATTGGGCTCATCAGCACTTGTTCCCAAGGAGGTATATTAAATCTGAAGGCAAAACATAACCAGTCTTTCTACATTATTTTGCTACTACTGAACTACTAAAGGCTGTTTTTTAGGCTTATAAAGAGTTTAATTTCATCATCTTTCAATATGTAAAGCTTTAATCAGATACCAAAGACTAATATATCGGGATACTCCTAGCATTTCCCCTGTTGAGTTCAATACTATTTAACCCAATAACTTTTATAAGAGATCAATTTGCATCTCATGGAAAAGCTCATTTTCATGGTAAAATCTTTGACTACTACAGGGAAAAATCTCAAAATGTCTGAAGTGAAAGTAAACACAACATATAAGAAAACCTAAAATCAAGTCAGAGCTGATTCAATGTTAATGTTAAATGACTAACCCAAGCAGAGGAAGGATGAACATGATGGAGCAGTAGACCGTGAAGAGACGCGAGAGCCACATGGCCGTCTCCAGTTTGTTACTCAACAGGAATTGCTGCAACACACACAAAACATTTTTCATTTTATATTCTGGGATTACAGGCTCAATTCATTCAGTGTCAATTACAGCCTCAATTCATATTTAGGTACTGTTCTTGACACTAATTTTAGACAGCTTTGGATGGATGGATGGATAGATAGATAGCACTCTAAATCAACAGGGACAAAGATGAAACCAAATCTATGCTGAAATATTTTGTGCCACTCACCACAGGCCCAGTCTGTGGTGGAGGAGGAGGGGCATTTCGCTGCTCTGAGTCGGCCATCTTTCAGGGGGAAAAGGAAAAAAAAAAAAAGAAAGTGTCTCGATCTTCACCCTGAAAACAAAAACATAATTAAGGCATACAAAAAAATTAAATGATGCCCACGATACTTCAGCAATTCGGATAAAGTTCTATCGATTTATACTTTAAAACCACTTCGCAATATTTAATAACATATTCAGGAAATTAATGTGACATGCAATTAGATTACTACAGAAACCAGAAAAATACTCAATCCATCGGCATACAATAAATAAATAAATAAATAAAAAATAAACACTTCAGACTACAATTTACTTTTTTATTCTGCGACTAACTTTTAGAAACCAAATTATCTATCCAAATTATATATACCCGTATATAAAAAAACACCACACACATTTTTAAACTAAGCAGGACAATATCCAATTTATACTGAATGGCAAACAAAGCAGAGCGGCACCGTGGTGCAGTGTGTATCGTTGCCGCCTCACAGGGTTCAAACCTGAGCTCGGGTTAATGTCTGTGTGAATGTTGTCCGCACATTCATGGGGGCTTCCTCTGGGTTCTCTGGTTTCCTTCTACCTCCCATAAACATGTCGTAGGTGGACGGTCTACACTAAACTGGGCCTAGATGTGAATGTGTGTGTGAATGTGTGTGTGTGTATGGTGCTGTGTGATGAACTGGAGTCACATCCAGAGTGTATTCCCTGCGATAGGCGCCGGCTGCACTGCAACCCTGACCAGGAAAACGCGCTTGCTTGCTTACGTACAAAGGAAATAGGGAAGGCAAAAAGGAGCAAGGAAGGAAGTACAAAAGAAAGAAGCAAGGAAGGAAGGATGGGAGTACTAGTTGTATAAATGAGATAAAAGTAAGTCACTCTGGATAAGCGTGTCTGCCAAATGCCATAAATGTAAATATGGAAGGAAGGAAGTATGGAAGAAAGGAGAAGAGAAGGATGTATGAAAGTACCAAAAAAAGAAGAAGGAAGAAAGGAATAAGGAAAGAAGAAAGTATGTAAGGAAGGAGTAAGAAGAGAAGGAATTACAGAAGGAAGAAGGAACAAAGTATGGAAGAAAGGAAGGAAGGAAGGAAGGAAGTACAGAAGGAGGAAAAAAGGAGGTATGGAAGAAATGAGTTAGGAAGGAAGGAAGGAAGGAAATACAAAAGGAAAAAAGGAGGAAGGAAGTACAGAAAGATGAACCAAAACAAGCCCCACACAGCTATTAATAATAAATCAGTCACCCTTTAACACCATTTCACCACTAAATACTAGGTTATTTACGGTAATTTCTCAGCGTAGCGTCTAAAGTGTGGCGCTACCACCGAATCATTCAATAATTAAAAATCCCTTCAGATATGAGATTCTTGTGAGCATCAGTCTACCAGACACCAGTTTACTTTATATTTTGTGACTAAATAAATCTAATACAGCCAAAGGGATCCTCAGGACACTGCTGAAAGGACTGTTTAAATGCCTAATCACTTTATCTTGCCCGTAAACACACAATAAAACACAGAAAACACAATGAGCAGCTTTAACAACCTTCAGCTTGACCGTGTTCACTTTCTCTCATCACCAACAATCCAGCTGGAACATTATAACATACATGTTAACAAAGAGAGAGGAGAGCCGAATCCCAAATGTCCACCTGTTCCCTAAGTAGTGATCATACAGCCGTGTAATTACACACACTGTAGCCTGTGTAGTAGTCTGTGTAGTACCCTGTGTAGTGCACTACATACCCGCAACGAGGTGCAGTTTGAGATTCAGCCCACATACCGCTAACACTAGCACCAGGAAGACAGCGTGGTCATGTACGCCCTGTCACTTCATTTTATTACATTTCTATAACTAATATACTGTTTTAAATGTAACTCATGAATTCTGACTTTAATTATCCCTAGCTACATCCAAATAACTCACTCATTTGGCCAGACATGTCCTAACGCCATGACATCTCAGGCGCTCGGGAATGGAAACGTCTAGAAAGTAGCACCGTTGCTAGGAAGCTAGCTAGCCTTAACTACAAACTACACACACCACAGATATGTTTAGTATCATTTACAAACATATGGCTTTGTATATTCAAACATTCAAATCTATAAATACCTGTAATGTCTCCTTAATCGTCTCTGCGGTGAATAAAACTTCAGCCCTGCGGTTGCTAACAGCTGCGTCTCGGATTGATTCACAGGAAACGCGACAGATCAGCTGACCTTGCAACTTCAGCTCCTTCTTCTTCTTCTTCTTCGGCATTTCTTTACATCGGTTCTTTGGCGCCACCTGCTGCTGAAATTGATATATACAATACTCCCCATTTTTCTGTCTGGAAAAGTCAAAAGTTTGTGTACACCTGACCATCACATCTGTATGTCCTTGTTGGACATCCCATGCTAGAGTTAGTTCCCTGTTGCTGTTATAATAAGCCCCAACTCGTCTGGGACGGCTTTCCACTAGATCTTTGTGAGGTCAGGCACTGATGTATGGGACGCAGTTCATCCCAAAGGTGTTCAGTGGAGTTGAGGTCCAGGCTCAGGCCGCTCAAGGACTTCCACATCAACCTTGGCAAACTATCAGTGGGGTTGAGGTCGGGGCTCTGGGCAGGACACTCGAGTTCTTCCACTCTAGCCTTAGCAAACCGTGTCTTCACAGGATCCCCTTTTGTGCACAGGGGCATTGTCATGCTCGAGCATGTTTGGGCCTCTCACTTCCAGTGAAGTGAAAATATAATGCTACTGCATACTTATTTCTATTTTATGTACACATAAACACACTGGATATGTTTTTGGACATAAAGATGGTAAACATTTAAATTTTTAAGACTAAAATTGATGTAAACTCAGTGTGCGATGATGAAGTCAAAGACGGACACAGTGTCAGCAGTCGACACTGAAATGGTTTGGTCCGTTGTAGGGGTGTCTGCACTTTACATGTACATTTCTGACATATTTCTCACAACTAGAGGAACGATAAGAGGGTCATATTTTAGTGTTTATTCAGTTAATCATCTAACTTGTCATTTTTGTAAAACACCTTACCCTCTCTGTTGTCTTAACCTCCTTTGAGGAAGTCTTAATATTAAGGTTCACCCCAACAATATCCCATTATTTGAAAACCGGGCATAACTATTACATATGGTTAATTATGGTTGATTTATGTGTAATTTAAATAATTAAAAAGTACTCCTTAGTGATAAATGAGTAAAACTAAAACATAAATAAAACATTAGCCCATAATATATAGTCTCTATATATGTTGTAAAGGAACATAAATACATAAACAAAACGTGTACCTCATCGTAAACACACAATACTCGAGTATTTTATGGACATTTATTGTTCTATTATATTGAAATAACACTCTAACCCTGACACACACGATTATATATTGTATTTAGGCTAATTACGGCTTTTTTTGCTAATTGACACACAGTCATAGCGTTCATTAGAGACGTATACATCATGGAGAAACTTCACTGCACGCGCAGTGTCGGTCTGCAGCGCGTGAGGAGCTCGGAGCTGCAGAGATGCGCGTGACATGTGCTAATATCAGCAGCACGCAGCACGCAGAAAACACCGGGCAAGAGACATTTGCGGTGTGTTTACCGCCTAATGTGATCGAAAGACGCTGGGCGTTCGTTGTTTACAAGAGTCGGAGGAAGGCTAAAAAGGTTAGGATGATGTTTTATTAACGCATTAAAACTTCACTGTACATTAGTGCCACCTGGCCGAGCTTGGGTTAATTTGGCTTGGTTAGTAGTCGTGGTTGCCAGATTGACTTACTCACCCGTTTCTGCCTAAACTTGCAGCACATGCATGCATGCATGCATGCAGTGTGACATCTCATAGCTCATGGTTTTAACTTTTCCGAACTTCTCATCTGCTCAGTTTTAGCTTTCGTGTGGCTTCACGACTCTTATGTGTCTGTCAGAAATGCTGCAGTTTGAGACATTGCTTCTGAGACAGTTGCAGAAGCAGCAGAACAGGGATGAGTTCTGTGACACTGTCCTACAAACTCAAGGTGGGACATTACATACATACACACACACATCACCAACTAGGTGATTCCACCATTTGTGTCCTACTGATACTGCATTTGCATTATGTAAAGTAAAAGTACAAATTTAAACCCAGACAAGTGTGTCCTTCACACTATCCTATATGCATGTTTCAGACAAAAAAAGTTAAAACATTAATAAAACCTCTACAGCACTTAGAAAACAACATTTTTGGATGCATGTTACCTTGAAATATAATCACTGAAATACTTCAATATTTCATTTCTGAAGTAAACATCCTTTTCTTTTTTGAGTTTTCCATTATAGATAAGTCTTTGATTGTAGACATTTTAATGTCCCACAATGTTTTTCATGATCTATAATGCAGTTATTGCAAGCAAGGGATGAAACCAAATATTAAGTGTTATTTGATTTAATTCTGTCTGTTCCAATACATTCATACATCTAATATATATATATATATATATATATATATATATATATATATATATATATTAGAGAGAGAGAGAGAGAAAGAGAAATACACCTTTAGCTCAAAGCAGTCATCACTGCTAGATGCCAACACTCATTCTCTCAAAACTGAGAAATTGTTATCTGTCTTGCTGTCTCATTCTCCAGGTGTGTCAGTGCCAGTACACAGCTGTGTACTGTCTGCCTTCAGTCCCAGGCTCTATGGCACTCTCTCCTCCATGCCAGTGCCCATGGCTGGGCAGAGACGGCTAATCGAGCTCCAGGCTGTGGATGCCTGCACGCTGCTCAGCTTGGTTAGTCTGCTCTACTCAGGTCAGATACATGAGAACAGAGAGCAGGTCCTCTCAGCTGCACAAACATTGGGCATTGTGTTACCTCAGTGGCAAGAAGAAAGACATGGAGGAGAAGTGGGAAGAAGAAAAGAGAGAGAGGATGCTGAACAAGAGATAGAGAAAGAGGTGGATGCCAGAGAGTGGGATGATAGGATACCCGGAAAAATGGAACAGGGCAGTGGAGGAGAGAAAGAGAAGATAAGAGAGAGTGGTACACAGACCGAGTGTGGGAGAGAAACAGATGAGAGAGGTGCACAAACAGATCTGGCATGCTCAGAGCCTCAGAGCATCCAGACTATTTATCTGATAGACCAGTCGATATGCTCCACCAATCAGGAGCTTGACAGTTACATGGATATCCATGATACAGCATTGGCATTGCAGGCAATCCATCCAGAAAGGAAATCTTCCACTTGTGATGTGTTAGCCATGGCCCCTGAGCCGGGAGATTGTCACACAGTGAGTGAATCTGCCTGTGTATCCCAAATCTACCTATATTCCTTGGAAACCTCACACCAGCAGCCTTCCACTTCTGTCAATCTCCACCCTCATAATGGCTTTTTGGATCAATCAATGGTTGTGCCAGCTGCTGGAGCTGATGCTATAAATGATCTAAAACAGTTTGAAGGAAATATACCTGGTTTCATCAGCTACTTTCTGGATTCCACTGATTCCCAAAATATAGGGAGAATGGGACAGGGCTGTGCAAGAGAAGGGGCCAAAGAAGAGCAAGTGGTTAAGAGAGCAAGAGCAAGATCAAAAGGTGGAGGTTCAGTGAGAGAATGGGTAGGAGGGATAGGAGGAGGAAGAGGAGGAAGGAGGCAAAGGTGCATGCAAAGGTGGGGATTAGTGGCAAGGTTAGCATGGCGGGGTCAGGGTGGGGGTAGAGTCGGCAGACTGCTGGAAACCAGATCAACAGGGAAGAATCCAATGAGAACGTTCCAGAGACGGCGAGACAGAGAGGCATTTGTGGAAGCAGGAGAGGCAAGAGGAAGAGGCAGGCACAGGCAGAAAGGCAAGACAGGCACAATTGCAGGCAGTGAGGAACAGGTAGGTGTCTTTAAAACAGCTTAAACTCAGGAACTGGTGATATAATTGGAAATCACCTTTCATTTTGTTAGTCAGCTTATCCTTTTCTACCAGCCAGTGTGGCAATAAATTGGTGATCCTACATTTGGTTGTTGATTCCAGTGGCAGAGGGCACGGTCACTTAGTGGTTAGCATGTTTGAATTTCACCTCCGGGGTTGGGGGTCCAATTCCTGCCTTCGCCCTGTGTGCGTGGAGTTTGCATGTTATCCCTGTGCTTCAGGGGTCTCCTCCAGGTACACCAGTTTCCACCCCCATTCCAAAGACATGCGTTGTAGGCCGATCGCCATCTCTAAATTGTCCGTAGTGTGTAATGAATCTGTGTAGAATAAGTGGCACAGAAAATGGATGGATGGATTCCAATGGCAAGTTGCTAAGTCCCCATGCTAAATTTGGTTAACTTTCGTGGCAAAGGCTAATGAACAGGGATATATGGATGGAACTAGAAATCCAGACCATTGTGCAAAATCTATCATGCCACTAATGCTGGGGTTCCAACGCTTAGCCACCGAGAAATAAACCTGTAAGTTTTAGGACCTAGGGTTTATGTTTACTGTTACCTCAAGGGTCTCCACAGAATAACCTCACAGATTCATATATGGTAAATGGTCACAGACACTAGACGAGGGTATGGATAGTTGTGAATTTGGATTAATGACCATACGATGCCGTACTGTCTGGTTGAAAAGCTCTATGACACAGCCATAGATGTCTCTTGCAAAAGCAATCTGCATTCTTAAATAACCCATCTCTTTTTCTAGAATGACCCTCGACACAAGCGCAGGCCAAGAGGCCGTCCTCGTATACGCCCACTTCCTCCTGCTTCCCGCAGTTTCTCAACAATGACACCAACCAAACAGGACACTGTGGATCCTACAGAACTTGACCTGTTACACACTGTGACTCTCACGCCAGCTGTTCAGATGGAGCCCATTCAGCCCATTGACACACTCCTAGATGACATCATGACAGGCCTCCATTTTCTACCCCCAGCAGAAAATCAAACCAATCAACATGGCCTTATGAACACCACAACTTCCAGTGGTCCACCCATTTCAAAGGCTATATATCCCAACAGCCATTCTGTAAAATCCACAGATCCAAAGCAGCAGCTGGAAGGCGAAATCAGTGATATCCTCGATCACTTTCTGAGGACCTTTGACCAGCAAGTTGGTTGCTGTGGTTTAGATGCCGGAGATGAGACATCGCAAGACAAATTTGATGCAGGCAGTGGCGAATCAGACCCCAGCAGAGATCTATGGAGGAACACTCCTAAAACATATACACATCTACAACCGCACAACCCACACCTTCACCATCAAAAACCACAAGCAAACGTTTTACACACCTCAAGCACACTGAGCACTCAACCGCAATTTACATCAGTAGCAGAGAAAAGCAATGCCCTAGATGGCCAAATACATTGGTCAGAAATGGAGAAACCATCCACAGACCAGAACATTGTGCAACAGTTCGAAAACCGAAGGCTGACTAGGAGCCAGAGCATAAAGAGAAAACTGGAAACAGCCTTAATTAGCCTTCAAAACACAGATAAGAGGAAGTGCAAAGAAAAACAGAGTGCTGACACTAAGAAGAAAAGACAAAGGGATGATCGAGGGCGATCTGAAGCATGTGCAAACAAAAGTGGAGTGAATAACTTGGACAAAAACAACAAAAATAGGGCTACACAAGCTCGCAGTGACGAAAGGCAAAAACAAGCAAGTACAAGAGAGAGGAGACATGGAGTGAACAGATTTGGTAGAAAGAAAAAGAGTGTTGAAAATAGAAGTCACAGAATGGATGTTTTTTATGAAAGGAAGAAGAGCCACCAAGAAGGAAGACTTGGAAGTAATGGCTGTGGTGAGACGAAGAAGAATGTTGGAAAAGGTTATGTAGAGGCAGAACGTATATCTAATGGTCAATCATCTGTAAAGAGCCAAATAGGAGGAACCTGTTTTGAGATAGCTTCTTCAGCTATGGAGAAGGTGAGAATGCTTCTACAGCTCCAAGGTGAGGAAGAGAATGAAATGGCAAATGAGAGTGTGGGAATACACAGGGAAAAGAAAGTAGGAAATGGAAGATTGATCAATCATAAAAGTATATCTGGAGCTGAAGAAAGACTCCCTATTGAAAATGGTTTGCATGGTCATCTTGGAGAGATTCGGGAGCCAGAAGACGAAGGAAGAATAATAGTTAACGGAGAGGTTGAGGGACAGGAGAGAATAAGTAGTATAGTAGAAGTGAGCCAAAGGCAAGAAGATGAAGAAAGAATGGCCAGTGGACTGAGGCAGGAAGAGCTGATGATTGAAGAATGCAGCATGCCCTTCCAGCTGAATCTGCCTTCAAAAGCAGGTAAGAGGAGCTACCAACTCACAAATCTGGGGCGTATTTTAAAAAATTTGTGACACAGATTCAGGATTCTGAAAACGTTTTCAGTTTTATGCAAATTAATTATGAAGTGTAAAGAAACAAACCACAGAAGGGTGGTTGTTCGATGTTTCACTTCAGTACATACTGTATGTGTTTTGTTCCCATTCAACAGTGTTTGGTGTGCAACATTGTAAGAATAGAATGTAAGAACGTTGTAAGACAAAAATATTTCCTGCCTTATATTACAGTATTGAAATAAATTTTAAGCTAAACTAACATAGTGATCAAAGTGTACGCTTAGGTCTATGCCACCTTTTAGAAATTAACTTAGGATTTAAAGAGAATAAGATAAGCTTCTGCATTTATTCACATTCAGGCTGGGCAATATGACAAAAATAATATGGATATTGTGATAAAGTATGCTACAATACAATTTTCTCAGATATTGTGGGTAAATGTTTTTTTTAAATATAATTACAAACTATAAATTATGATTGGTTGGAAGCAATTGATATTTCATTTTTCCTACTTTTTGGTCTTTCATCGTAACTCTTACACATCCTTGGACGAGGGATGCGGCTTTTTATTGTGATTATTCAACTGTTTTGCGTATTTGTTTGTTGCACCCTAACCCTTCAGCTAAAGAAGGAAACAACGACAGTGAGACTACTCTCAGCACTACAGAATCAGTCGCAAATGTATTAGATTCATGGCCGGGTGATGTAGTGTCAGCTCTACGTGTACATTTGCACCAGAGAGAAGTTGTGCCACCTTCTACCCAAAGCACCATGCACGAAACAGCTGACTTAACTTTGGACGTAGGAGATACACCTGTGTTGACATCTTCAGCACAACTCTCACACACAAAACCTTGCCAAGAGCTTCTCAGCCCACACATATCCACAAAAGACATGCTGCAGTTCGCAGGGAGTTCTGTGGATGAAGAAGAAGATGTGGATGTGCTGGAGGTGTCCAGCCCAACCTCTGAGCTGCCTGCTGTGTCGACTGTGTTCTTGGGGGTGGATCTGAGCACCGAGGAGGAGGAGGTGGATGAAGATGTTGAGATTGATGTACTTGGTCTAGAATCAGATTAGCTATGCGGAATAACTTCTGCTATTCTGGTAAGGTTCATTAAAGTAAAATTGTCTTATTGGCCTTAACTGAGTTGACAAAATTGACTAAATATACACTGTATGGCCAAACATATGTGGACACCTGACCACTCCCGTATGTGTCCATTCCATAACCATGGGCATTAAGACAGAGTTGGTCCATCCTTTGCTGTTATTAATAACCTCCACTCTTCTGGGAAGTTTTTCCACTAGATTTTGGAGCGTGGCTGTGGGGATTTGTGCTCATTCAGCCACAAGAGCATTAGTGAGGTCAGGCACTGATGTCAAGTGAGGAGGCCTGGTATGTAGTCAGTGTTCCAGTTCTTTCATATCAACCTTGGCAACCCATGTTTTCATGGATTCTGCTTTTGTGCACAGGAGCATTTTCATACTGGAACTTGTTTGGGCCCTTTGGTTCCATGTTCCTTAATGCCATAGCATATAAAGGCATCCTAGAAAATTGTGTGCTTCCAAGTTTGTTGCAACAGTTTCGGCCCACATAAGGCTGTGATGGACAGGTGTCCACATGCTTTTTGCCATATGGCCAAATGTAATTCTTTATTAACAAGCTAAAAATTAGACACTGTAACAATTTCTCTTTCCAGAAGAACTAATTTAGCACTTTTGTCTTTTTTCAATTTGTCAATTTTTTCAATTAATTTTGCAAACTACATTGATTTTAGGCTATTATGGGCTATTTCGTTTAGATTCATGACATAAAATCCCAATTAAATCCTTCTCAGTTCCAGGTTGTAACACTACTTATGCAAGTCACTGTATACTAGGTATATATGGTATATAGCATGATGCGTAAGCTGATGCATTTCAATTTTTTTTCTTCAGCCCTGATTGTGATGCACTGAATACCCTTCTGCTTTTTTTGTTATTTTGTCTTCATATAGCAGGACCCCCACACACTCCACAGATCTGCTGTGATGAGAGTTAATGGAGGGAACAGATATAGAAATCAGGTCCTGCATATTTTTATATGTCAGTCAGGTTTGTCACACCTGACATTAGATGTTGGACTTCACATCATGTCTGTAACCACACAAAAAAGTTTAAGTTTTATTTGTTTTAAGCCAGATATGCTGAACAAGTCCCTCTATTTCATCTGGTTTCCTTTTAAGACTGTAGTGGCAGAAAGAGAATGAACAAAGTGCAAGATTTGTATGGCTGGTTTAATAATTTTGGACTTTTGCAGGTGAGGATGGTTTAGTTTATTATGTTTAATGTCAAGCTTTAAGCCAGGAGTTCTACATGTGACTGTTAGTGTCTGTTGCACCACTGTTTATGTGCCTATAATCTTAAACCACTCAACTAATTTTCTCAGTGTTCAGCAATTTATTCCTTGTTTGTAAGCTTTTGTTGTGTTTAAGATTAAACCATTGATTTGTAATTTTTCTGTGTTTGTGGTGAGGTATATGGGGTTGGGGGTTGAGTCTAAAATTGCACAATATGAGCTAATGATCTATGTCAAGCCCATTTTTGAACAATTTTGGTGGTTTCCACCAATACATGGCTTCCACCCTTATTATTTGTCACCTTATAAAATAGCACTTGATCCAGCACACCCTGTTTTTTGCATAGTGAACTAAAAGTACAGCACCAGAAAGAGTGAAGATTAGAAAAATGCTTTGTCTACTGTTGAGAATCGCAGCAAGTGACTCAAGAACAGGATGTAAGCTAATTTATCATGCTTTTAATATGCGATATTAAGTTGTATACAAGTAAACAAAAGATTATATTAATGATTTTCTTTAAAAATCCATTGTTTTTGAAATCCTATAATGGCTTTAATTTGATAAAAGATATTGTAGTATGCTGTTTATGTGATCTCTTAAGTGATCATTATCTGATTATTTGTCATCACATGTAAACATGCTTGAATTTGAATGTGGTCGCAAAATGTTGCGATACAAACAAAATAGTGTATTGTGTTTACATTTGCATGTGCTAATGCTGTACACACTCACACTCAAACACGCAAAATAATCTTGAAGTGAACATGTGTTTATTATGCGTTTATTGGTTCACAATGTTTTATGTTCCTGCTACATATGATACCTGAGCTGCTCTTGACCAATCACCTCACAGGGGAGTGACCTTGCTAATTTTGTTGAGTATGTGTTACTAGAGCACCACAGGAGGCATTGTTTAGCACCTGACAAGAAACTGTGTAGGACAGGATGGCTGTGCGGTGTGTGGTACAGTAGTATGTTACTGTTTCTAACAAGGAGTCTGTAACAGTGTGTGTAAGGTGTGTGGGCTGGGCGGCTGGGTGGTGAGTGGTGTGTGTGGGGTAGATGCTGCCCTGTTAATGCTGGATCCTACGGATGGACTGGATCTGAGGAGTTTGACTGTGGGAGCCCCAGTTCTTCCAGTGCTGGTAATCTCCACTGTGCTTCTCACACTCCATGATGTACTGCCTGCCCCTGTAGCCTGGGAACTCATAACACACAAAACTACACACACACACAAGCATTGAGCATCGACAGAGAGAGAGAGAGGTACCCAGCTTAATGCCTCCATTGAAAATGCATGGTAAAAATTGAAAGTTTGCTCTCTGTGTGTGTGTGTGTGTGTGTGTGTGTGTGTGTGTGTGTGTGTGTGTGTGTGTGTGTGTGTGTGTTTGGAACTCACGCGCCACACTGCACATGCATGGAGCCCACTTCCATGCCGCACCAGCCCATAGCCTGCAGAGAGGGGTAGTCATCACACAACTCCGTACACTGACCCAGGAAGTTTTCCTTCTCATAGATCATCATACGGCTGCTCTGGTGAGCCTGAGGACAAAAAGGCAACGTTTTACACACACACACACACACACACACACACACACACACACACACACACACACACACACACACACACTTTATCAAAGCTGCATGCCTGAGAGTGGGGATCAGTAAAAACCCAGTTATTATAATTCAGTTATTATAGACAATGATTGGTCTGTTGAATTAAATGGGTTAAAATTTAAGGCACTCACATTTGAGTTTTCTATAGAAAGTTGTTCCTTTTCCTAAGTTAAAGCTCAGTCTAACTGCACATTAAATAAAACTCATAAACCTTCTGTTAATATGATACAAAATGTCTAGAAACCAATGCAACTGGTGGTTTTGTGGATGAAAAGTTCAGCAACTAAAAGGTCTAATGGTATTAATTAATTAATAGGAGCATACATATTTGCCTGATATGATCAGTATTTGAGTAGTGAGGAATATACTCATAAAATTAATCTGTGTCGCAATCATTGCTGCTCTGTGAATGTTTTTTTTTTTCTGAATGTGTGGAGCTGTAGTGTACAAATCCTACAGTAGTGGTACTAATACTTGTTTCACTTACATTATGGACTAAAATTGAGTACCAGGAGCTGTTTTATGTCATAATTTAGAAACACAATTTAGTTAATTTTCATTAAAAAAAAGTTGATTTAATTAATATAATATAATGTATATGTGACTAGTAAGTCATGTAAAGTAAAGTAAAGATGATAACAGTCCGAGAACTAGACTAACTGAACTGATATCATATGTGTTAGGAGTGTAGACTTTACTATTTGAATGTCATTAACAGTTTTGAAACATAAAGCAAAAGAATTCTTGAATAATAAATATATTATAGTATATATTACTATCTATTTACATCTATATTACTATCTCTGCTCTCATGTATTACTATAATATTGTATTTGTCTTTTATAAATTATATGAGAGTCCAAACTTTCAGACCGAAATGCATGTAGTATATGGAGACAGAAATACTCACAGCACAGAAGATGGGCCTGAAGGACATAAATCTCTCGACATGGTAGGCCAGGTTTCCACAGTAGGAGTCCCAGTGAGGGTACTCACCTCTCTCCAGGACAAACTGCTGTCCCTGGAAATCATGATGTTCATAACCCACCCAGCTGAGGAAAGCAAGAGCCAGTTTGTTAGTGCTCCAACACATAAATTTGCATTAAAAAATACACAATAAGGCTGTACCTGATGCTTACTTCAGGCTATCAATAAATCACAGTATACTGAGCACATGCTGACTGACATTATATGTCTGTATAGTAACACAGACTTACGCGCCACTCTCCACACGGATGGAGCGGATGTTGTCGAAGCCGCACTGCTGGATGTTGCAGCACTCTGAAGTGAACTCCTGACACTTGCCCTGGAAGTGCTCCTGCTCGAACACGGTCACCTGCAGGACCACCAACACAAAGATCAGATGTGTAAACTTGTGTGTATTTGTTATGCATAATCATATTTGACCGATGCCTTTTTACCTTAAAGAATGGAGCCATGCCCATGCCAGAGTGCATCATGGGATACATCATGTTGGATCGTCTGAATCGGTACATCTTTATTCCTGAGAATAAAGGAGAGAGGAAGCAATGGTCATGGTATTAAGGTTACAATTCTCTGTATTCCTTCTATCAGTACTCATATTACTGTAATTTAAATAAATAACAGCCTCTAATACTCAAAATGACAAATGATACACTCAGAAAAAGGGTATTCAACTGTGGAGCCCTCTAGCATACACCTTTTTGTACCTTTAGTGTGTATCTTTTACCTAGAAAGGTGTGTGTAGTGTAATGCTTTAAAGCATTACAGTTCAATTACGTACCCTTAAACATCTTTAAAGGTAAACTGTATCTAGATTTTTCAAGTGAAAGATACATAGGTACAAAAGATAAAGGGAACACCTCAGTAATAAGGAAACGTACTGAGAGGGTATATGCAAATTATCATGTTATTAAAAGTTAGTGAATAGAAAGTTCTTCAATTAATTAAAAAAAAAGGTTACATTACGAAACACTCTATTACTGAAACAACCTACAAGTAAGTAGGTAAAGTGTAAAAATAGCAGAGAAAATAGGTTTATACATTTCAGATGCTAAAAATTAATTGTAGTCATTTATTATAAGTGAGTATAAAGTAGTTTGTTTGTTTATGTCCAGTTAATATGTTGTACATAAAGATTCATTTAGGCGTGTGAAGTTATTTGGCACTCTTACCGTTGTTTTTCAGTCACACCTCACGCCTGATTGCCTGACTCGCGTGGAGTTTTCAGAGCGCCTGGCGCTCCGGTTTTATACAGGTCCCCAGGAGCGCGCACAGGGCCTCTGCTCAGTGTTGTGAGTGTGTGCGCAGTCCCCTGGCGCGTGCACAGAGCCACACCATTGCCACCAGCTCAGCACATTTACTATAGAAGTGTTTTTGTGTGTGTGTGTGTGTGTGTGTGTGTGTGTGGTTGCATTGGGCAGGAACCCTTTTACATAGCATTATAAGTGAGGTGAATAGAAGAGATGGTGTGTAAAAAAGCGGGCACAGGCACGTTCTCTCGGGTCAGCACTCCTGTGCAAGACACAAAGAGCTCCAGAGTAACTAGGATTAAACATGCACAGTTCAGAGTACCGCCTGGTGTGTGTATTTGGAGGTTTCAGGTAGTAAAGGGGTGAAAATTAAACTGTGTTCAAGCGTTAAATAATGGTTCGGTTGAAGCAAGAGTTGATAGACATGGCTGATACACATCTAATCATATATTCTACTTAGAAAAACTCAAAGTTTGATGATACAGTACACTCCTAGAAAAAGGTTGTGTATGTGCAAAGAGTGTTTCCCAATCTCTATCTAAATTAGAATCATTGTATGAAGCTAAGCACCCTTAACTATACAAAGAACCTACTGAAGAACCCTCAAAGAACCCATTTTCTATAAACGTTTACACAAAGTTCCTCACAGCTCACTCAGTTCTGTTTTTAGCATTTCTCAGACTGTATGTCACTGTTATGTTAATATTGCGTCCCTTGTCAATGAGGTGGTATCCTCAAGGGTACATCTTTTGTACCTTTAGTGTATATCATTACCTAGAAAGGCGTGTGTAGTGTAATGATTTAAAGCATTACAGTTAAAACTATAGTTGATTTACTGTATATACCTTAAATCAAAGGTAAACTGCACCCATGTGTCCAGGTGGAAGGTACACACTAATGATACAAATGATACTAATGTACCACTGAGGGTACTATGCTAGTGACACAGAAATGTACACATTAGTCATTTTTTTTCTGAGAGTGTGATACTATAAAATTATATTGTATATTTTATGTATTTGTACTTACATAACCAACTTGCCTATCATATCTAGCAAATCGTATTAGATCAGTGTACCAGCGGTGGAAAGAACTTGTACTGTAATTGTACTTAAGTATCATTTTATGGAATTTGCATTGAAAATGAACACTTGTACTCTTACTCAGTTACATTTCCATGAAAATACACTCCAGACTTTTCACTGTTTTAATATTTTAATTTACACCTTACAGATACTCGTTACAAATCTCAAACATCATTTTTTTTCCTTTTTTTTTTCTTTTTACTAATCCAGTCAATCATTATTTAACTCTTTAAAACAATCCATCTAATCAAGTCAAAACCAGTTTGGACAGATACCAACCTATCAGGGACTACCTATTAATCTCAATTGCACTGAAGATATTAAAGTTATTTTTATATTTTAAAAAATGGTCTCCTAAAAACATAAATTCAAATGTAGTAGAATTTGTCCGATATCATAGAAATGTCATGAAATGGTACAAATGCTAGTCCTGCATCCTAACCACAGGTTACCTTTATATATATCCTTTATATTATTCATACAAATAGTTGTGCAGATTGATAAGAGCTTTTCTGAGGGAAAGTTTCAGTCATGGCTGCTATTAAATCTGAATAATAATAATAATAATAATAATACAGAATGTTGGTGACATATCCATATTTATCAATGAACAATTGTTAAATATGTTAAACTCTAAACAGAAGTAAAATCCTTATTTTATGTGCCTGTCATAAAACAGGTTAGTTAAATTTCATTATTCACCATTAATTCCTGAATGTAAGAATATTAGTGTCATTTCTTCCATCTATCATACTGTGTGTTTATCCAAACTGTGGATTAAATCATGGCCAGACTCACTCATATTGTTGAAGTTTTTTAAATTTATGAAATCTAATTTTAAAAAAAACTTTAATACTTTTACTGTATATATTCTGTATATATAAATGTGGAGATAATCTACTCTGTCTATGTTAATACATAGTATGTGACTGAGGTGAAATTTTTAGGGGTTGTCCATTACTTTCTGTGCATCTCTCTCTCTCTTTCTCTTTCTCTTTCTCTTTCTCTTTCTCTCTCTCTCTCTCTCTCTCTCTCTCTGTCATCCTAACTGTTGTGATGATGATGAGGGGTTTCTTTTCTGTGTGTATGTTCATTTTCTGTGGACTCAGCAACTTTCATTGTTAACTGCTAATCCTGACACACTCAGCGCCAGGGTATAAGAGCTGTGGCCCTGGCTTTACACACACACTCTCAGAGTGAGCTCAGGCACCGGTACACACGTACTCAACACACAGGTGAGACAGAGCATACACACTCAAATTCAAATTCAACATGGTATAGCAGTTGGATAGAAACTGATGCCTGTAAGAAAGTAACTATTTTGTTTTAAGACTTTAAATTTGGTTCGTTCTGAGATCATTCATGTTTTCGGTTTTAATCTGGGGTTCATTTCCAATGTAAAGACTCTGTGTAGCTTAGTTATTAAAATGGATTAGTATAATAATGATTATTGGTATCATTTTGTAATTAATTGATTCGCTGCCTGATGGATATATTGGTAAATATCAGATTGAAATGTTTCTCTCTAGGCATCATGTCTTCCACTGACGAAAAAATGACCGCCTCTCAGACCGACGGCAAGGCCGGTCAGACCAAGAAGTCTGACATGAGCATGATGGCCTACAAGGTGAAAAACACACACAGAGACATGCAAGTAATTTCTCAAAAACAGTGCATACTCATCACAAAATAACCTAACACTCTCTCTGTATTTGCATTAGATGTACGTGTTTGACCAGGAGAACTTCCAGGGCCGCATGATCGAGATCAACGCTGAGTGCATGAACGTGTGTGAAATGGGCATGGACAAGGTCCGCTCACTTCGTGTGGAGTGCGGCCCGTAAGTTTGTTTCCACCAAACAGTCCGTCTATGTGCTATATACAGTATTCATGTGCATTTCTCTCACATGAGCTGTGTTTTCAGCTTTGTGGGTTGGGAGCAGATGAACTTCTGCGGAGAGATGTACATCCTGGAGAAGGGCGACTACCCTCGCTGGGACTCCTGGAGCAACTGCCAGAAGAACGACTACCTTCTGTCTTTTAGGCCTATCAGAATGGTGTGGACACACACACACACACACACACACACACACACACACACACACACACACACACAAACACTCTTCTTCCCTGCTTTAATCATTATGGCTTTACCTATGTATCTCTTATCTGTTCCTACTCAGGACCCTGAGAAGCACAAGATCTGCCTGTATGAGGTAGGCGACTACAAGGGTCGTAAGATGGAGATCATGGATGATGACGTGCCCAGTCTTTACTCCTACGGCTTCACCAACAGAGTAGGAAGCATCTTTGTCAGCTGTGGAACGTAAGTATTCAGCTATCAGGTACACAAATCAGGCACAAACTTAAAGGTTGGGTTAGTGATTTTTGTAATATTTGGATTAAGTTCAGATACAGTGTCTGCTTAGAGGAGAAACTCTGGTGTCTGTGGCATCCCAGGCTTGGCTCTGTAAAGTGTGGAAAAACAAATAATGTGGACCACCATCTTCCAACCAATCAAGACAAGGAGGTGTCTCTAGTCACCTGTCAATCATTTGGCTTGTCAATTCAGAAAGCCCCCGTCTTGCACTAGCTTTCGGGTGATGTAGCCTAGTCAGTGTATTTCTGGGGCGTGAATTTGGAAGAAATCAAAACACTTTCAAAACACTTCTGCCAAAATCACTGACTACACCTTTAATGGATATATTTAAAGGTTTAAATTGGATTTAATTTAACAAACTTCCTACATTTGTGATTAAGTTGGTGTAGCTCAGTATAAGTATGTATGAGTAAGACAGTGAGAAATGACACATGATAAAAGTCTTTTATAACTAGTCGATAAGCATAATTAGCATATGATATTGATGTATAAAGACAGAAATTATGTGTGGAAGGCAATTACATAAAGCCCTTTATGTTAGGATCTGAATATTGTCCTGAATGCATGAATCTTTTGTCTTTCAGCTGGGTGGGCTACCAATACACCGGCTACCGTGGCAGCCAGTACCTGCTGGAGAAGGGCGACTATAGACACTTTAACGAGTATGGCGCTCGCTGCCCTCAGATGCAGTCCATTAGGCGCATCCGTGACATGCAGTGGCACCCACATGGCTGCTACACCATGGCCAGCAAGTGAGGGCCAGGCCAGGAGCGGAAGAGAAGAAGCGGAGGAGAAGCAGAGGGCCGCCGGAGGAAGGAGAGGAGGAGAGACGTCTGAGGACACTGTGACCCCCCTTGACAATATTCTTGGTGTACCTAGACAGTGTTTAGGAGTTAGAGACTCTCGAGATTACATTTTGCATCCCAGTGGAGCTTTTTAAGTTCCTGAGCTTCCTGAATAATACATATGCCTTTCCTCCTCTACTCAGTTCCTCTCCTCTCTTTCGCTCATGCGCCATGACTTTTGTTTTTCCTTCCATATTTTAGTTTTTATTACCTCTTCCCTTCCCTACCCTTTCAGGAGGATGGAACGAAAAAGGGAGAGAAGAAGAGATCTTTAGTCATCTCCCTTTATCAAATGTACAGAATCCTGGTTATGTTTTCAATAAAAATCAAATGATTGATACATTTTTTTTTTCTTTTTGTGAATTCCTTACACCCACATCAAAACACATATTAGACACTCTGCCTCAACAACATTATCAGTCTCTTGGTAACTCATCACGTGTAAAGGACATATGACCTTCCAAACTCCATGCATATAGTGCACTACTAGAGTGTATTATATTTATTGTATAATGAACATGGTGCACTTGTGCATGAACTTATAAAATGTGAGGTCAGGTACTATCAAGT
>CM074951.1:4545153-4555743 GCA_037577455.1 Pangasius macronema
CCCACCTACAATCCCTGCCGGACCCGAGACTCGAACCCACGACCTTCAGGTTCACCTTCAGGTTACAAGTCCAACTCTCAGACCATTAAGCCTCGACAATGGTGCTTCTTGAAGTGAGACCATAAACAAGAAGAAGCTGGTGAAGAAAAAGAACTTGTGCGGTTATTTGGGATGTAGTCAGGATTTACATGTACATGCACCTGAGAACTGGCTTTGCACCCTACTCAGAATAAAAGTGCTCAGCTCTGGGACTTTCCCTTGAAAGTATATCACATGCAAAACAGATGAACAAAACAACAAAAAAAAACACAAATTTATACTGCATAAGTATTCACCCCCCTTAAACTTTTCCATCTTTTGTAGTGTTACAGTTTGGAACTGAAAAGACTTGGGATTATAATTTTTTTTTTAATTGGCCCTTAGTGGAATAACAGAGAATAGTTTTTTTATCTTTCAAATCAATTATTAATTAAAATTTAAATGTAGAAAATAGATTCGAAATTCATTTGGTGTGCCTGACTGGAAGTTTTCTCGGGCAGTATGTTTGACATCCCTGCTCTACACCCTATTGCTATTTTACCATTTAATTAATCCATCCATCCCTTTTGAAGGAAGAGACACTTTTATGAAATGTGTTAACACTCATAAACCATGTGAACTGGTGGAGTTTTGTGCTAATACAGAATCTGCTTCGGATGTAATTCTCCTTAACATGCGAAATTTATAGCTCTTGCTAAATTTAGATTATTCTTACTTTAATATTTATAAACCTGAAATTATAGAGCAGTGTTTTTAACCTAGAGCTGCAATAGGGGAGTCAGTACTTTTATAACTGTCTTCAATGTGATCTTTTTTTCCCCCTCAGATACTTTTTTATAATCTAAAATGAAACCATTCAAATAATTACATTAATTAGTAAACCACAGGAAATTGCTTTATTAAATATTTCCTTTAACACACAGATAAACTGAAAAAATAAATCTGATTATTTAATTGCATTTAAAAATCAAACAGTCATAGCTATTTTATTCCAGCTCTATATGACAGATTATTTCCGGTAGATCCTCTCTGATGAACCGTCAACGTGACATCATCCTCACAAACTCTAAAGGGAAAGGGAAAAAAACAGGTACATTTGTTTAAACAGCTAGTGACAGGGAAAGTTGACATTTAAGATGCTCTTTGTACCCACATAAATAACGCAGTTTACTCTGTCTCTTGTTAGGAAACCTGATCCAATAATAAAGCAAATAGGAAATCATGCAGTTTAAAGCCTGGGGAATAGGGAATCGTTCAGAGCATGGAAAATAAAGCAGGGGAATTAGGGAATCATACACATTAAATTGGACAGGACATCATGCACATTAAAGCACAGGAAACAGGTAGTCTTTCATATTAAAGCAGGAAAAACAGGAAGTAATATAAATTACAGCACAGAAAATAGGAAATTGGGCACAATAAAGCACAGAATATAAGAACCCATGCATATCAAAGCATGGACAGTAGGGCATCATACATATTAAAGCAGGCAAAACAGGAAATCATGCACACTGAAGCATGGAAAATAGGGAATTATACATATTAAAGCATATACAGGAAATAATGCACAGTAAAACATGAAATACAGGAAATCATGCACATTGAAGTATAGAACCGTGGACACTAAAGCTTGGAGAAAAGAAAATTCGACTCTAATTTCGTACCTTTTATCCTTTAGTACGTGTTACTTTCTTACACGTATATTTTCTTCAGTACAGAGAATTTTCAGGGAAAACTGGAAATCATGTGTGTAACAGCAGGGGAAACAGGAAATCTGTCTTAAATAGGTTAAAGCAGGGGAATTAAAATTAATGAAAATATTATAACAGGAAATTAAGCAGCGAGTCCACAGTAATGCATTTATAAGTAATGCATTCTTTTTGATTATGCATTTATTTAATTAATTTTCTTCTGTTTAATGTACTTACTACATTTTATTTATGTACTACTTATATATTTTTATTGTTATTTTTGTACTAGATTTCTTTCGTGGCGGTGTTTGGACTGCTGTAGAAATCAGTATTATACAGTACGTTTATTTTAAAGATGATAATCTGTCTTTTTTTTTTCTGACCTTCAAAGTCCACTTGCCGGTCTCCATTGAGGTCCACATCCTGGATGATCTCATCAATGTCTCTCGAGTTCAGCTGCTCGCCCAACAGTTTCTTCATGGCCTCCTTCAGTTCACTAATGCTGATCTGCCCGTCGCCATTTGAGTCAAACTGTGGAGCAAAATATCACAAGTAAGATAAATGGTGTTGCAGTTCAGAATGATGAGCAAACACTGATCATGAGATGAGAAATATGACCCAAGCTCATTGATTATTAAAAAACACCCACTGAAATAGTGCTTGCCTTGCTAATGTTTATTTTATCAGTATGATAACTCATCAAAAATTTAATTGTGCACAATGCAGTAATAAAGTGACATGTTTAAATTCTAATTGGAGTCTAGACATTTCCATGACGGCAGTCGCTTAGATCATAGCAACTACGCTAAGCATTTGCCTTTTTGCTGTTGCTACATTGTGCACACTTTAATTTCATTTCTGGATGTTTGCCATGTGGGCATTATGTTAGTGGACCTAGATGTTTACAACTGACATGTTTCCTGATAATTTCCATGGAAGAAGAATACTCTAGTCATGGCATCAGGCACAAACATTTCAAACCATCTTCCTGTACTGAGAAAAGAACAGAAAACTTAATGACTTCAAACTCACTCATAACGGCAGTGTAAGGGCAGATGTTCGGGCTACAATACGCAATTATGCAAATTGTATATTTTTGTAAATTAAACTTTAAATCTGTATGGTTCATCTTTTCATAGATGGGTCCAAATTTTGTCCTGGTCACACATGTATACCACAAAAAATTCAGGTAAATGTAAGTGACTGGAATTACATAAAAGCTGGTAAGACTTTCTCTCATATCTGTCTCATCCTGAGTCAATATCTGTTGTACGTTTTAGCTGACGTTTTGAATTTCATATTTTAATCATTCACTGACAGAATTCAACAACTGCCCTTAGTCTTCCATTGTAAGTTCGTTTTGAGTAAATAGGTATTCCAGTCTTTTCTCAGTACAGGAAACTGTGTTGAAATTCTTATCCAAGATAATTTCACACACACACACACACACACACACACACACACACACACACACACACACACACACACACACACACACACACACTACAGGTGCAGAGGATGGAGATTAGGTTGAAATATACTAGAGTGTTCCTTTAAGGTGATTCGTTTTCATTCTTCATCTGGAGTCCACTGCACTACTGTACTATATAACATTTATCTAGGTCTATTCAACTCATAAGTGAATTATGAAAGCTTATGAGTTGCATTTAGGTGTGTGAGAGAATGTGTCATAAACTTGTGATCATGTATTAAGTGTGTACAAGGACCTCTCTGAAGGCATCTTTTAATTCTTTCATTCCAATCATGTCTGCTGTTTCTGCAAGCATTTTAGGGCCCATCAGTTCCACAAACTCGTCAAAGTCGATTTTGCCACCGCCTACAGGACACACACACACACACACACACACACACACACACACACACACACACACACACACATACTAGCATTCACTTGTTAATAATTGTCCAACAATAATTCTCCAATAATTCTCCAAATTTAGAATGCCTCATATGCTACACTTACTGACAGATGAAGTGAATAACATTGATTATCTCATTATATTGGCACCTGATAAGGGGTGGGATATATTAGGCAGCAAGTGAACAGTCAGTGTAATAACATAATAACATAATTATATAATGCATAGTGATTGGAGATGTAACTAACCAAGTTGCTGACTCATTGCAATGATCTCCATCTCCGTCGGCATGTATCCCATAGTCCTCATACACTCGCCCAGGTCCTTACATTTGACATATCCTTTGTTCCTATCAAATTCTTTAAAAGCCAGCCGCAGCTCTACACCCACCCACGCGCAAACACACACACACACACACACACACACACACACACACACACACACACACACACACACACACACACACACGGCAGTCTTAATTTGATGAGCTGTGCTCTCTACCAACATTAATACTTGTGTATAGTTTCTGTAAGTACCTTCTATCTCCTCTGGACGGAGTTCCCTGTCCTGTTGGAAATATATAAAAAAGACACAATTACTACCTAAGATATAGAAACTCTCCCTCCATCATCCCTTTTTCTTCCCCTTTCTCCCTCTCTCACTCTCAGGTTCATCATGTTGATCAAATTTCAAAAGTATGCAAGAGATAAGTGAGCAAAAATCAATGAGGGGTTAAAGGGGAGTGAAAATGAGCATGTGGAACAGTGAGAATCCTNTATATTAGTATGTGATTCAACACAATGGCTTGATTAAGTGTTGCAGGGCAACAGTCTCTGATAAAGAGATTTAAAAGTATTAGCTTGAGGAGGACACCACAACACACACATACACACACATACGTACACGCACACACAAAATCACATTGTCCACTGTCAGCGTAATGGATGAGGCTGTTCACTTTAGTGCTCCAAGAGAAAATCCCAGAAGTGATGCTTTATTTACAATGTTATTGGTAATACTAATACTACTCTCAGTGGATTATTCTGGATGGACCCCCAACTGACCTTCTGTAGCTAATCCTCTCCAGTCTCATTCATTTTGGTCAATCCACCATTAGATATGGACCTTTCTGTTATTCTGTTGGTTGCTATTTTACATGCCATCACTTGAGAGCTCTGAAATCAAATATTGTCTTCTTAAGATTTTAAACAATGGTTGCCATGATATAAAGTAGCTTTCCACTGGGGGAATCACACTGTATGTCCTGTATATCAATAAATACTTTTCTCTTTTATTGATTGATCAATAGTGATGAGTACTGTAAGAATCTCATTGAAAATAAGAAAGGAGTTTTGAATTTAGTAATGTGTGTTTTTACGAGGTTGGAGAATACTGAAGAGAAGCTGGAGGAAACCCACACATACATGGGGAGAAGATGCAAAATTCCAGTATAGTATCCCAAGCTAAAGACAGTATCCCAAGCTATAGATCAAACCTTGAAGTTGTCCAGTAGATTTTTTTTCTTCTCTGGGATAAACTTATGATAGACAGGCTTTCAAGAAGCTGTGTTAGCTGTATTAACATGAAGTAGGTTCTAACTTTGAATGATCTGTAACACTAAAGATGTGTGGTGTAGTGTTACACCTTCGAACGTTTGGGCCAGCATTAGTGGTCTTAGGTTTTGTTAGAGAAAATTGTGGTATCGTCTAGTTAGAATAGTTTTATTTATACAAGTACTCGGTTTCGGTTCCCAAGCCCGTAGACCTAAACAAGTGCAGAGCCACATCATTAAGTGTGTATTGCATGAAGATGACAACTGAGGGCATGACAGGAGCTTCCATGATGGATTTTCCACATGATGATGCAAATGGCAGACGTGGGGTTTTTGTTAATATGCTGATGATAATTAGTCTAAAGACGTATGTATGCTCGACTCGGACTCTCTTCGGGACGGACTCCTTCTACGTGCGTCCAGGCTGCTACATGTGCAGCAGAGTGCAGTTTTGGACCAGCAAATTCAGAGGCTGTTTAAACTCAGAGATTATCTCCTTCGTCCCATCAGACACTTCAGGTGGGCAGGGTCCAGGTGGCACTGACCCCGCCCCATTGGTCAATCCATTACTCTCTGGCACACTCTTATGGAGGGGCCAGATATCAGTTAATACACACAAAGTAATTAGGCCCTCTTCCGGATATGTCTTTGATCAAAAATCTGAGTACGAAGTGTGTTAAAATGACAATAATTACAAATTGACAGGACCATTAACTTTTTAATTTTTTGTTAAACATGGCATTATAATTTATCAGACATGTCACATACAGTACAGTATTATGTTCCTGAATTGCACTGTTATAGGCACAGCTTGTAACACACAATAGCATTAAAACCTAAACACATACTTTACCTTTTTTGTTTTGTGTTTCACTGGATTGGTGCAGTTTCCCATTAGTCCTCAGAGATCTGATATTCTTTCTTGTTTTATCCCTTTCTCTCTTTTTACTTTCTTTCTTCTTCGTCCTTTCTTTGTATGTAATGACTTTACAGAATGGTGCAGTGCCCATATTCAACATGCTACAAAAAGTCCTCGTTCCACATTTTCAATTTAATCACTCTCATCTCATCTTATCTCATCACATTGACTGTCCTGTGCCCACTAAGATAAGTCCAACTAAGATAATGACGCAAGTAAGTCTCTATGTTAATTTCACTCACCTTTTAAAAACTCTTCAGTTAGTGTCAAGCAAGCATTAACAGCCTTAACGCAACCTGAATTTTGCACTTCTTAACAATCTCTCATTTTACATCCTTTCCATGACTCTTGCTGCTCATCCACGCCTGCCCTCTTACCACAGATTGCTGCCCCATGCAAATGACTTTTACAAGCTGGATGAGAGAATAAGGGGTGGGCAGAGTGAGTATTAGACAAGAAAATGACCCTTTTTAATCCCACATTTCAGATTAAAGACATACGGATGGATGGTGAAAGGAAAAGAGAGAGTAAAAAAAATAGGAAAAAGGGAAGGAAAGTACAGCACAAGTGGGCAAATCAGGGTTTGTAATGACTGGTACAGCTGACTTTATATGTTTGTGTGGTTTTTTTCTGTTTGTGTGTTTATGTCTGAATGTTTTAATCCTAATCTAATCAGTACGCAGGCATGTATGGGCGTATATCTCCCACTCTTTGGCCTGTATTTTAGCAAAATCTAGCTGCTGTTACCAGGTTTTGCAAGACAGCCTGGACTATAATCCACATTAATCCGCCTGCATACTCACATACACTCCAGTAATACTACATGTTTCTCTATGGCTCTATGACACATGCGTTTGGTGCTCCTTAACAGATTTTAGTCCACTGCTTGCACTACATACTGGTGTGTTTTTAAGCAGTAATGATTCACATTGTGTGTGTGTGTGTGTGTGTGTGTGTGTGTGTGTGTGTGTGTGTGTGTGTGTGTGAGTGCACGCATCTAGGTCTTATCAAATGAGGTCATTCTTGCTATGGGATTGCTGTCAACAAGACAGCTTGCATTTCAGAGCCTGAGTAATTATGTGTTGTATCACATAGCACACTTTGTGTGTGTGTGTGTGTGTGTGTGTGTGTGTGTGTGTGTGTGTGTGCAGGTGTATATGGATGTCTGGTGTACCAGTGACATTAGACATATGTGTGTGTGTGTGCGTGTGTGTGTGTGTGTGTGTGTGTGTGTGTGTGTGTGTGTGTGTGGATGTCTGGTGTAGGAGTGACATTAGACATTAGGTGGCAGCAGAAGTGTACGTCCCTTTTAGGATTTGGTTAGATATTACATTGTACATGTACATTGTCCATTACAATCAGGAATTTGTCCCACAGAGTGTGCAAACCAAACCAAACAAATTTAGAACTGTGAGTGTAATTAATTTGCTTATTGTAAAGAATATGCCATTGTTGTTGGTGAGCACCTTTAGCCAAAATACTCTGCCCTTTTATTTGTACCTAGTCTGGACTATGGTTGGAGCAGTTATGAGGACACGTAAACCAAGTTATTACTACAAACAAGTATTTCAACACTTTTCCCTGTATGGAGTAATAAACAAAAAGTCTGTCTACTCTGAACTCAGTTAGAGCAAAAGATTAAGTGGTTGAACTCCATCATAATTGTTTAAACTACACAACTACATAACATAAAAATTCTAAACTACAACTGATGTACTCTTACAGTAAAGGTCTTAGGATGAGACAGACATGATAGAAAGTGGCAAAGCTGTTCCGCTAAAGTTTTATCCAGTTTTCCCAACACGATTTCCTCCCTCTGAAAAAGTAGTACCATCTCTGATATATTATATAGCTTAATTTACAAAATCCTGTTAAATGAAGACTTGAAGAAACCATTCTAGAAAAATACATGAATTCAAGATGATTTCTTGTGAGTATTATTTTGGGAACATTATGGCGCATTTGGGAACTTGGTTCAAGATTAGTTTTTACTTTATCTGCATTAGGCAATTACTAGGGAAACTGGGAGACAGAGTCAGTGTGTACAAATCCAGATATCTATCTGATAAGTCACTTACTACTATACAACACATACAGGCAGGTGCCAACATATACAGACAGGTAATGGACCAACGTAGTGTTGGTAAGTTAGTAAGGTGTTGGGCCACTATGAGAGTCCAGAACAGCTTCAATGCTCTTTCTGGAAATGTCCTAGAGTGATGAACACTGTTCTTCCTAAATATATTTCCTCAGTTGGTATTTTGATGTGCTGTGTAACACATTGCTCCTAAGAGTTCAACTGGGTTGAGGATTGGTCACTGTGAAGGCCATAGCATATGACTGACATCATTTTCCTGCCATGTGAATGGAGACAGGGTCATCCTGGGAGAGACCACTCCCATTAGGATAGAAATGTTTCATCATAGGATAAAGGTGATTCTGGTGAAAGTACTTTGTATTGATTTGTAGTGATGCTTCATACTAAGGTGACAAGAGATTCCCTATAACAGTATAACAGAAACACCAGTTTTTCCTTTAACCTGTCACCACTCTGTATATTCAAATAGTCGTTCTTTCTGTCCTTTTCAGGTGAACTTTGCTCAATCAGATCTATAAATTTTGGGAAGAATACATGTAGCTTGCCTCTAAAGATAGTTAAAAAAGTCATGAGGCTATAGTCTTTCCCAGGAAGGTGAGCATTTGAGATTGGGTGTCTTTCCTGTTCCCTTCAATCTGGCTATAAGATGTCAGTACCAAGTGATTACAGCAAGATTATGCTTGCAATAGGAATGCAATACCACAAAAGAGAGGTCACCAGCTCAAGAGTGAAGTTCATGAAAACAGGCCATGGATGTTATCTTTTATCTTATGCCAATCACTTACCCATTTAACTGGAAGGGAATATGCTTTGTGAGGAAGTAAACTACAGGCGGAGTAGCAGAGATTAATTAGGAAAACCTATGTGTGTCTGTGCCACATGACTGTCGAAGTATATAATGTTAACATGGCCTGATCATGTATAGACATTACTGTATCCATATAGTCTTCTGCTTTTGTACACAATGATCCCCAAGTTTCAAAGTGGTGTGCACTGTGAGATGCTTTTCTGCTCACCACAGTTGAAAAGAGTTCTTTTTTGGGTTAACATAGTCTTCCTTTCAGCTGTTCAGATGTTTTGTTGTTTTTCTCATCATGATGAACATTTTCTGAAATATTCAAAGCAGCCTGTCTAGTACCATCAACCATGCCAAGGCCACTGAGGTCAAAGTCACTGAGGTCAAATTTGAAAGAGGTAAGTCTACAAACTACACTTGTAATCGACTTCGAGAACTGGACATGGACGTACTAAAACCCGTAACACGAGCTGACACATGATCGTCTGATTGGATTATTGCATGAACGAGCAGGTGTACAGGAGTTCCTAATAAAGTGGAGCTGGGTCGCTGGGTTTGAAAACTTTAACCATGATTCTCTGCTTAAATATTATTTATATGAAAGTTTATTAAAACATATAAACAAATCACACATAACTAAAAGCCCAGTACACTTGTAGCTACATGAAAATAGAGACAATAATTAATTAGGATGATGTTTTCTAATTGACTGGATGGTTGACTGAAATATAATTATTTAGAAAATAATTCTAATGCTTTTTTTCTACTTAGCCACAGCTGTTAATAAGTTATAGTGTAATATATGCATGTAAACTTAGTCTGGAAGAGGAGAAATATCGCTGAAGAGATAGAGGATCTCAAAAGACGTTAAATTATTCAGTAGAGTAATGACTCAGAGGGACAAAGCTTGACCACACAGGACCTGCTAATGAAAAGACTTTTAGTGTACATGTGTACTTGTTAATCTTTCCAAGCAGAATTTGGGCAGTTTTGTATGTTTTATGTAATTATGTTCTGTATCTTTTCAAAATGCTGAGTTTAAAATCCCAGTTATATATACTTGCGAGTATTTGGTTGTATGAACAGAAAAGTGAGGTAAATGTTTATAATCTATAGACAAATAGGACACTGCATTTCTGATTTGTGTAGTAATTAGGATTGAGGAACTAAATTGAGAAAATAAAATTCTCAAGTAGATGTGCCCTTGCGTAAGTTCTATGTAGTTTACTGCAGTTTTGTTACAGTATTGTATTCATAATTTTTTAAAATAGTTTGTAGATGTTACTTAAATGACACCTTGAAGTGTCCTTGATTTCTGGACTGGTATCTAAGTGAGACCATATTTAACTATTAAATTAGTAATAGTAAACATGTCATCTATGCCATAGATAGCATAGTTTGCAAACCACTGTTCTTTTTTTTTTTTTGCACCAGAAGAACATGGTTAATTTTCATGAGGCCATGTGCATTATCTGTGCAGGTTACTTTTGTGTTTGTGTTTGTGTGCGTGTGTGTGTGTGTGTGTGTGTGTGCGTGCATGTGTGTGCATATTACATACAGTATATATATTATGCATTCTTACGTGACCAAACATTGAATCCACAATGGGCTTTAG
>CM074951.1:4562447-4579420 GCA_037577455.1 Pangasius macronema
ATAGGGATAGGTGGAGAGTGATGATTCGCTGTGGAGACCCCTGAAGGGAAAAGCCGAAAGAAGAAGAAGAAGATTTTTAGCTTTAGATATGAATGTAAGTCAACAGTCAAGCGTGACAACAGAGTTAATTTAAAAAATATCCAAGCAAACAAATGATACTAATTTGGTCAGAGTTTTTGTTTGGCTTTGAGCTGTGTAAGGTTTAATGCACAGTGATGTACATTAAAATATGCTGTACAGTACAATACAGTATAGTCCAAAGGTTTGAGACCATTAGTGAAAATGCTTCTATTTTGCATTCTTTTTTAATACAAAATTTTATTACAAATTACAGTATATTAACAACAGTAACTTTAAAAGTAGAATCTTAGAAATATTTATCTGGTACATCTTTTTGCTTTAATGACAGTGTACACTCAAACTGACACAGACTCCATGAGTTTGTGTAAAACCTGATGATCCGTGTTAGATCACATCCATCGGAGTGTCATTTGATCACTTCAGTGGAAGGGATAAGACTCAAGGAAATTCTGTCCTTTGGTACAAAGAAGATAACTTAGTCAGTATCACAAAGTTTTGAACCTCACTGTATACACTATATGGACAAAATTTGTAGACACCTGATCATCACACCCATATGTGGTTCTTCCCCAAACTGTTGCCACAAATTGTGAAGCACAGAGTTGTATAGAATGTCTTTGTATGCTGTAGCATTACAATTTCCCTTCACTGGAACTAAGAGGCCCAAACCTGTTCCAGCATGACAATGCCCTTGTGGTTATTATAACAGTAAAAGAGGGACTAAATCTGGACTGTGATGGTCTACAAGCATATGTGGGTGTGATGGTCAGGTATCCACAACTTTTGGATATATAGTGTACCTCAAAAACCAAAAAAGAACAAAATATGGTACGTTTTTCCATTTCTTTTCATATTGGATGCCAACGTCCAAGAGATCCAATGATCTACCTCTTAATCCAGCTCAGACTGAAGACATTAGAAATGAATCAGGTGAAGAATCCTAACCTGAATGTTCTGTATGGTTCAATTCTTTACCCAAATATATGACATTCCAACAGAGCTTGTATTTTAGCTTCGTCTGTAAAACAGTTTCTGTCTTTATTGAAGTTTTATCACTATACTGTACATTGCCATATGGAAACAATATAGATTAGAATCTCAGTATAAAATACAGGGAATTGCTTTTGTCTTGAGTTTTGTGAAATATCAGCTTGCGTTTATAAGGACAAGGACAAACCCCTTCTACTCAGTAGCCACTTAATATTAAACACATACTATACAGGGTTTTATTTTCAGGTAGCCAAACAATGAGAAATATACAGATATAGATTGTGCTGAAATTGTTCAGGCCCCCTAGTGGTGGAGATGCCAGCATCTACAGTCTGACTATTGCGCAAAAATAGTTTTCTTATACAGAAAATAGTGATGATAACAAAAGCTGTCTGTCATATTTCACAGTATTAAGTTATCTAGCCACATGTGAAACTTGAGCTTTCTCTGTTTCACTGTTGAGGAGCACTCAATAACTGAATAGACGTGTCACCTCGGGAACTCCTGGCATAACCTGGTCAGATATTTGGGACTTCACTAAGCAAATACTTTTACTATCTAAAAATTGTGTTCCAACAAGGCAACAATAAAAATACAGCCAGTTATATCAAAATACAGTTACATCATATTTTATTTAGTATTTTATTTAGTAAAATGAAACATTTTTAAACCCAGATCTATTTTGGTCTACTGTGCAGTCAGGAAAGTGAATACACTCTCCAGTAACCACACGAAGTTAAAAATCTGTCTTATTTTTTATTTGTCTTTATTACCCCATTTTGCCTTCTGAACAGAAATTTCTGATATTTTGCTGTGTTCGCTTGGTTTTCACTCCCCCTTGTGGAATGTGGTCCACCATCTAATGCAGAAAATGTCAACTAGCATCTAATCCACTGACGTGTTCCTTTTCCTCACTTTAGTAGTATAGACTGTTTTAAAACTTACCAATTTTACAGAGATGATCAAACGACTTGCTTCGGCAACCGTTTCGTATCCTGCAGCATGTGATACTGTTTCAGGATACAGTTTTATTATGTAGTTCACCTATTTCAGGGAAGCAAAAGGGGTTTTATTTTACAAAGTGTCCAGGTGAAAATAACAAACTGGCTCCACAATGGTGCTTTGTGCATGAGACTGGGCAAATTCAGCAACATCAGCTTAACTAGCTAGCTACCTAAACACAGAAGAACAGAGCACTAATTCTGAATCTCTACCATAGCCTCTCTCTCTCCTATAAAGGTGTGATTGGTTTCAGGCATCATAGCAAAGAGTACCATCTCCATCTGTCTTATTGTCTTAATGAAGTGGATTAAAATTTATGATTTTCCTCTGAGAATTTTATACTTGGAAAGTAATTTAAATAGAGTGTGTAAAAATATTCTGTTATTCCTCATTTATTTTAGATACACATATATAAAAAAAAAGAAATACATTCACAAGAAATAGTTCACAAGCCACATCAGTGTTTGTCAAAAAAAATAAAAAATAAAAATAATGTGGACATGATATGAGTTTTTATGAGCATGAGCCATGACAGATAAACTAAGGATACGTTTTAGGGATTCACAGATCCTCTATTGAGTATCAGTATCAGACAGATAGTGCTCTTAGATCAATATCAGGTCTGATTTAACATTTTCAAATTCAATCCATCAATCTAAATTTAAGACATCCTATGAAGATGTGATGACTAGAGACCTCACGGCAAACGCTTTCTTTTGTAGCTATTAAGTGACAGAAGTGAGTATTAACAGCAGTAAGGATTAACTCTGGGATCTGGTATCTATATAATAATAAAAGTATTTTAAGAGGCCGATGCTTTGGCAACCTGACACATTTCTGTGTGAGAATCACATCATGGGTCACGCTTAGCTCCAAACAGAAATATATTGGAAAAATCTGCTTTTGCATACTTACAATTATCCGATTAATGCTGTTTAGGAACTCAGATGTATGCATGTCAGCGTAATGACAGAAGCACCAGTCAGACCCTCGCTCTGTTTTGGGATGTATGCTTTATTTATTTATTTTTTATTTTATTTTCGGGTGCTTTGCTGAATGGGTTTTAAGGAAGCAGACTATGATTCAATCAGTGACTTGCAAATAACTTCTAAAGCCCTTTTTGGAATGGGATTAGTTTTACATGGGGTTATAATTCATTAATTCCTTCATTTGCAGGAGCTACTTTATGATTTTATTTCAGTCTGGATCACCCACGTCAGTGCTTCTTTCTCTCTCTCTCTCTCTCTCTCTCTCTCTCTCGCCTTCCATGAGAATATTAGATACCAAATTACCATTATTATTGTAATTACTGTTTCTTTTTTTATTAGCTCCATGGTGGTTTAATAGTGTAGTCCCATCCAGACACGACATCTCTGTGATATACAAGTTTTTTCTGTTGTTACTCACCGTATTTAGCCACCTAGCATGTGTACGCAATGATGAAATCGGAAAAGTGCATCTGTTCTCGCAGACTGATTAAAAGGGCTTTTACACTCATTTATAAAGCCACTTTATATAAACATATCACAATATTGTATATCCTTTAGTCTTCTGGAAATAAATTAATCCGCATTTGTATTAATCATCTAATGTTAGATGCTGTGATATAAATATAATTGCAAATGATCCAATAATATTCTCGAAATTCAAATCTCTAATGTATATAAAACATATGATCATGTGTGATGCAAACATCCAGTTTTGTAGAAGAAGGGAAAAAAAACCATAGAAACTTGTTCCTGAGCTTTGTTTACTAGGAACAGAGATGGGAGTTTTATCATGGAGGTGATGTATAAAATGATTATTCCAGAATTCACCCAGAGACATTAATCCCCAAACAAGGCTTAATGTGAGGTGTCAATCTATAACTGGGATAAGATCCGTGATTAAGTTATAATCTTGATTCTTCCTGACGGGTGAAATGTGGACTTTAATCTAGCTCTAGCTGTAGAAAGATGTACAAGACACCTAACTGTATGACTCACACAGAGTGTAGTGCAGAAGACGTGCTGTGCTTGTTTGATGCAGAGTTGTGTGTATGTGCTTTTTTTTTTAGGATCAAGAGAACATCATACACATGTACTTTCACTGACATGTCTGTGAAATGACTGTGGTCTTCTCTAATATAGTATCTTGCTGTTTTAGGATGTTTAGATTCAGGAAATGATGGCATATTAGGGCTGTACAATATGGACAAAAAAGTAAATTATGATTATATTTCTACACATGTCAACTGTGATATGACTATCAAATGCTGAAATATATATGTTAAAAAAAAATAACTGGTGAGCCTTTGATGTGTGACATGTAAAAGATCTGCATTAATACATATTCAAATACTGACGCACCAAATAAGCAAATAAGGGTTAGTGTAAGCATCGCGCCAATGCCACGTTTTCCCAAAACACACCCACAGATTCCATGTTATCTGGAAGCTCAGAGATGGCCAGGACGTTCACAGATTAAAAAAAAAATGGTTTGTGCTCATTTTCTTTACGTAGGCTTTTCCAATATCAGTACAGCAAAAGCTAATCCTGTAATAATAATCAATAAATGATATACAAATGATATGCAGCCCTATCAGATATGCATCATGTGTGTGAAAATAACCAGCTTCGAGGATCTGAGGACATTCAGGAGTACGGATCATTGGTCTTTAAAGCTGGATGGAGAATTAGGTCAAGTATTAAGCAGTTTATCAGGCGCTGGAGAAGCACTGATTGCGTTTCAGCTCCGTGTCACTGAGTGTCTGGTTCCTCTCGCCCCTCTCTCCACTGTGGATCTGCTGGTGCCGTTTGAGGTACTCGATGCGACTGAAGCGTTTGCCGCACGCTCCGCACTCGTACGGCCGCTCGCCAGTGTGGATGCGCTGGTGCCGCTCTAGGTTACCCAGGCGGCTGAAACTGCGGCCGCATTGCGGGCACCGGTGTGGACGCTCGCCTGTGTGTACCAGCTGGTGGCGCTCAAGGGAGCGCGAATGTGTGAAGCGTTTCCCGCAGAGTTCGCAGCGGTGCGGCTGCTCACCCGCCTGTACGCATTCGTGGCTCTTCAAGCTCCAGGCATGACTGAAGGCCCGGCCGCACGCTGAACACTGGAAACGTTCTTCGGACAACGGACAGACGTGTTCAGCCAGGTCGGATGCAGAGTTAAAGCCGCCACCGCACTGAGGACAGAAATGCAGGAAGTCCTCACCTTCTCGACCTGACTCCTCCCCCTCGTCGTCTCCCTGGCTCTCGGCGCCTAACTCAGCAGGGTTGGCTTCATGCGTCGAGGAAGCAGGGTCCTGTTGAGAGCTGCACAAACCGTCCAGGCCGATGAATTCCACACCTTCGGCTCTGTCTGCAGCGTGAGAAGGGCTGGTCAGAGCAGATGCAGCCTCCTCCCTCTCACACTCCACCTTTAAGGCAGTCTCTAGCCCGCTGAGATCATCGCTGCTGTTTGTAGGTCCGGCTGAGATATTGGACTGCTCCCACACTTCACCCACTGCCGATCCAGGACCGGTAGAGACAGGATCCAAATCTTCTAAACACAAAAATACGTGCTAAAATGTAAGGACAATCAATAACAAATGCTGACTCAATGTATGTATCGATGTATCATCTTTCTTCATTGGGCCATTGTGCTTAAACAGTTGATATCAGCTGATAAAAATTACTAGCTATATTCATTCATTCTTCTTCATTTATCCTGGTCAGGGTGACAGCGGAGGTGAAATCTAAGAACACTGGTCATGAAGTGGGAATACACCCTTTGGATGGGAACGCCAATCCAATGAAAGTCACCAGACACACATACAGATTCACATGTAGAGACAATTTAGAGTCACCAATTCACCTACAGACATTTGGTTGGAAGGTGGGAGGAAAATGGAGAACCCGGAGGAAACCCACACAGACAAAACACAGAGAGAACATTTGAAATTCCAAACAGACAAAAACCCAAGCTCAGGATCGAACCGGGGAGTCATGAGACCACCAGAGTCATACTAGAATATGACCCAAAAAATGCCATAAACAACATTTAAACCTATTGTACTGCCAGTTCTACCAGTGAGTATCCTGAGTTCAAGTCTGTCCCCATTTTAAGCAGGTGTACCCTTTGGTATTGGATCAGCCATTTGAAAAGGCAGCTTCAGTTTTCTCAGCAGCAGGGAGAAATAATACCCTGGGAGCAGTCCCAACATGTCCACTGTTCAGCACAAAGCTGCCACTTTCTCCTTCCCACACTAAGAACGCTGCTATACGCCTTCTCTTACCCACACGCAGCCTTGTGGTGCTCACCTTGTGCTGTGTTGCTTTCAGTCTGGCTCATCTGAAGCGCCTCCTGCAGCAGCCTCACTGACTCGCACCTGTAGACGTCCTCCTGATGAAACACACACAGAAATAACACAGTGCGTTGTATTTTTGTATTTATATGCACCCTATTCTGCAAACTGGCTTACATACAGTATATACACACTGTGTGTATATATCCATCCCACAGGTTGGCAAATCACAAACTCAATAGCTAGCCAACCAAGCAAGTAGAAACTCTAATGTAGGGTGTAATGATATACTCAGGTCATGATGCGATTCGATTCATGATACTGGCTTCACGATTTCAATCTGAGTTGAAAATTTTTTTTAACAAAATCTGAATGAGTAAAAATTATGATGGAAAAGACTCTTTTTTTATTTTCTGAATTATAAACAATGCAAAACAATGTGTAGTTTGGCTGTATAAAAAGGCTATGACCACAGGTTTAATATTGCAAATAGAATTTACTACAGGTTCAACATATCTTAAAAATAAATAAATACATTTATAAATTGATTTTGATTAAATAAACAAATTACTTACCTGGGGACTTTCAAAATGAGTGACAGAAAAAAAAATTAGCTCCGTAGCAGAAATAGAGCTCCAAAGTAGGCTAAAATGCCGTTTTGTGGCCTTCAGTGTTGTTTGAAAGCTACTGAAGAGCTCTTTTTAACCATTATAACGTGGTTGTGTGACCATATAAGGTATAATGCATGTTGCTTGCTGCAATCTGGAGACATCAGGCTATTGGACTTGGATGATCTCACAGGCTCTCCATGAAACAGTGCAGTTGCATTACATGAACAATTAATAGAATACTAATTTGCACAATGTGAATCACACATGTCCACGATACACATAATCAAATTTTTATATTGCAATGTAAACTGACTAGGCAATGTGGTATCTAATGTAAAGTAATAAGGTATGGCGAACTAGTTAGGTAGTTAAGTGCATTGATAAGGGGTAAAGTGAATTAATCAATGTATGATTATCCTTGGCTAACAAAATTTCTTAACAAAAAGTCAGTAAGTTGCTGTAGAACATTTTGGTTACTGTGCCTTGACTGATGTGCGTAGTGCAGCAAGAGGTGGGATTAGGAGCGATTCACACACTCTATAGTTACATACATACATAGTTACATAGTGCATTACATAGCTACATATCAAATGAAAACTGCTGTTTTGCAAAACTCAAAACGGAGGTTTTTCTTTTTCTGGTTGTTGAAACTATTTGTCCTCTAGGCCAAAGGTTCCCAACTCTGGTCCTGGAGTACCCCCTGTCCTGCTCATTTTAGTGTTTTCCCTGGTCCCAATACATCTGATCAGCTAATTAACAGCTCTTCCTGAGGGCAGGAAAAACACTAAAATGCGTAGAACAGGGGGTACTCCATGACCAGGGTTGAAAAACTGTGCTCAATGCAGCTATGAGTAAAAAAAGTAATAGTCTGGATCTGCTTGCCCCAGAGCGGCTAGGCTAGTGATCTGTCCATCCATATCAGTCTATATATCAATGTCTAGATAGCTACTCTGGCAGCCTATCGTCTATCTGTGTCTGTCTATCTGTGTCTGTCTATCTACATACTTACATATCCATCTGTCTGGCTACACGTCTCTCTCTCTCTATCTATCTCTCTATCTATCTTTCTGTCTTTCTGCATTTCTCATCTAGCCTTGTTTCTGTTAGCGTGCTCTCTCCTGTGTATTTATTGTATATTTTGCACTCATCTCACACGGTTGTGTATTTGCCCTTCATGTAGTCATGTGTAGTGTGCTGCTGTATTGTTACATGTTGCACCATGGTCCAGGTAAAACAGCATTTTGCTCCTATGTATATAAATTATATAGAGGAATGACAATAAAGTCCCACTTGACTAATAGAATGCAGTCAACTTCGTTTGTGTGAATCTGAGTTTCTCTTGTTTCCAGTGCTCCTGTTTTGTTTCATTCCTCTCAATCCTTACTCACGCTTCCCTCCTTCCCTCCCTCTCCTCTTCATACTCTTTCTCTCTCCTCCCTCCCTCACTCTCCTTATCTCTCCCTGCATCAGCAGCCTCATCTGCCTCGTCTCTGATTGGCCACTCACCTCCTCCTTAACAGTGGCCACCTCCTTTCTCTCCCCGGAGACGCGTCTCCTCTCCTCCTCCTGCTCCTCTCCTTCCACTGCGGTTGGTGGATGCGTGCGGCACACGTCCCTCCTCTCGTCCCTCCTCTCGTCCCTCCTTTCGTCCCTCCTCTCGTCCCTCACTCCTCCAACCCCCTCCTCCCACGCACCACCACTCCACTCCTTGGCCTGCTTGCCTCCTGAAAGGGAGGGAGAGGAGATCAGGAAGGGGGGAGGGAGTGAGACAGCCAGACAGAGGAAAGGAGAAGAACAGGGAGAGGGAGGAGAGAGCAAGAGAGAGAAAAATGAGAACTGAAAGCTGAGGAGCAGGTCGCCATTACACTCACTTCCTCACTCTGCGCATTCTGGTTGCACTAAAAGACAAAGTTAGACGTCCACCAGCACTCATTAGTAGTAATGAACTTGTGCCTGTGCTTACTAGGTTCCAGCTTGCGCTTTTTAGCTGCGCCGGTCTCATCAGGACCGAGCAGGCCGGCTGCGCGCCGACTGGCCGCCCAGGCGAGCCCGTACTTCCGCTCGTTCCTCAGCTTGTTCTCGGTGAGTCTCAGGCGCAGTTTCAGAGCCTCGTTCTCCTTCCGGTTGAGCGAGATCTCCACCAGGTAGTCGTTCACAGTGTCCTCGAACAGCTTGGTGATCTCGCACACGGACGCGCGCACCAGGCTGTCCATCACGGCGGTCAGATGCGCCTGGAACGTCTTCACCGAGTCCGCCATGGCGCTTTACGCACGAGCACTGCCAGGAATAAATACACACTACACTCACTCTGCTGCTTTACATCATCTATACTCACTATTTTCCCTCTCAAAGTGCATTACATTTATTAATACCTGTCATGCAAATACAACTAAGGATTTTTTTTCCTTGTGCAAATTTTGCACTGATAGGATGTTAGGATGTTAAGCAACCCAGAGAGGAAAGTTTCAACTAAAAACAAACCCCCATCATGCAATCTTACACAAACTGTCATATTTCTTAGTCTGTTTATTAATTTCTCCTCATTTACACTACATCTAAACCAGCACTAATATGCTTTCACCTTCCAATGTGCACTTAAATCCTATCATGATTATTGTAACTAACTACTCTAATAATTACTCTGATTTAACAACTTCACACAAACACACACACACACACTGCTTTTAAGAAAGACAGCATTACCCCACAGCTTATCCGTACTCTACTCTCAGCTTCCCCAGCCACAACCACAACCCTCAACAACTCTTCACAACACACACACATACAAATAATCAATGTTAACCTTCTAACCCGTTCACACAAATATAATGTTTCGCCAAAAGGAAACCAGGCGTTATGTTCCCCTTCTCAGCTCAAGTGCTTTTAATTCTCGCCTACGATACCGGCTGTATCCCAAAAAACCCGCTCCTTCCTTTATAAGTGCCCTGTGTAAGGTATTACATAATGTTTTCTACACCCTACACAGTGCGCACTACCTCTACATACAGAGCAGTTTGAGATGAAACCGGTTTCCTCTTGAAATGAAGATATGCGCATGCGCAGGTTTTTTACCGTAAATGTCAGAAACGCTCGCACCATTTTTTAAGGGTCATTATTGCAAAATGAGATTTTTATTTTGCTTTTAAAATGGTATATGTAAGATGCAGGCACAATAAATAAGGAGTGTTTTCCTATCAGACAGGGTGTAGAAACCTTTTAGGAAGCTTGTTATATTTTGTACATTGCCCTTACGATGCGACGGGGGCGTATACTTTCCTTCTAGCATTTTCTCACATGATTTTTTAAAGAAAGAAGTCCTGAGGAGGCGTGTTGTTTACTTTCCCACCCGTACTGCGATCCCACTTCCTGCTCTTGGAATGGACAATGTTGTAGAAAAAAACGCTTGTTGTATTTTTTTTTCTTATGATTTTCCTTTATTTTTATTTAAATGTATGTTATATTTTGTTGTTGTTGTATTTTTAAAGCATTTTCACGCAGCTATTTATTTATTGCTGGTCCATTGTAGGTAAACTAAAAAGGTGACACTAGGCAAGCATTAATTTCATAGCAAAAATAATGAATAAAACAAAATAATAAAATTATTAAATTTTAGTTGTTAAAAAGACAATTATTTGCACAAAAATTATTTTTTTTTTGTATTTTATCATTGTGTTAATTATTAATTATTTTTCGGTGAACATATTGTCCAGAATCTTTTTTCTATTATTTTAATGACTTTCATAATAAAGTTTCATAATAAAATTCACTTTAAAACTTAGATTCGATACCTGATACTTTATTTCTACAAATGCAATATTCACTTTTTCTATCTAACGCTTTTTTTTGCTACTCTGTATTTTACGGTAATTTGATGGACTTTTTCGCTGTCCAATCAACGAACTGCAAAGCTTAAAAGGCGGGGTTTGTAGGGAAACGGGTGGGATAAAGAACGTGCAGGAGAAAGTACACGGTTATTCACCTTAACTGAAACGTCAGTTTAGCGTAGTACATCAGTTTTCTTTTTTTCTCAGTTGTACGGTATTTTAAAGGAAGCTTTTCGCCATGCCTATGTTCGTGGTCAATACAAATGTCTCGAAGGATGCAGTTCCTGCAGGATTAATGTCTGAAATTACCCAGGAGCTTGCTAAAGCTACGGGGAAACCAGCCAGTGTGAGTTGGAGCGCGTGCTCAGCTGTATAGGCCAGAATGGATGGTGTGTGTGTGTGTGTGTGTGTGTGTCCTGGATTCCCTAGATTAGGAATTATCTACACTACTGATTTTCTCTTCTCAGTCATGTTTCATAAATCTGCATGGATACTCTGCTGAAAAAAAAACAATACAAACCCTCACAGAATTTGTAATGGTTTTAATGGAAACTCTAATGGTCCCTGTAGGTCTCTACTGGTAATTTGTTGCCTTCTGTTGGTGGCATATTATGTCTGGTGGATACCATTAAGAAGCTACATCCTTAATACATCACACTATGTAATGGAAACCATTTGGTAATGGTTTTAATGGTTAATAGCTGAGGTTTGTAATGGTATTTGTAGTTAGACTGTTAGAATTTCCGGAATGGTTTGTATATGGATAATGTACGATAATATTTAGCCATTAGTTAATATTCTAAAATGGACCACTCGTACCATTCTCCTCCATTACCATGCAGTGTGTTTGTGTACAATAATATGCATGTTACTTGTAAATGAGACCGAACAGTGATCTTTTTGTTTCTCCCAGTACATCGCTGTGCACATCATCCCAGATCAGATGATGATGTTCGGGGGCAAAGCAGACCCGTGTGCCCTCTGCTCCCTTCACAGCATCGGGAAGATCGGAGGCTCGCAGAATAAACAGTATTCCAAACTGCTCATGGGCATGCTTAATAAACACCTGGACATCTCTCCAGACAGGTGCACACACAACACGTACACATTCACCGAACAGCTTACAGCAGAAATGTGCATCGAGTTTGGTTAGGATGTACTGAAATGAAGTAAGGAATAAAACGTGATGAGGAGCACTGTTATAGGAAAATAATCACCACAGAAGTTGCTTATTTTCCTATAATAGCACATCCTGGACTATTTTAGTTCTTTTAGAACACAGAAATTCCTAATTTTAAATTATATTGAACGACACATTGACTTTTTACCCATTTATAGTTACGTTTAATGTTTTGGAACATCCAGGAAACAAGCTAACTCCTGTTATCACTTATGTTATAGCAGCTCTAAACAGGCATTCTCTGACCAGCCACTTTCTCTCGCTCTCTCTCTCTCGCTCTCTCTCTCTCTCTCTCGCTCTCGCTCTCTTTGAGAGAATAAGACCAAAAAAAACACAGCTTGTTTTATTATGTCCTGAAGACTTTCCTGTGGTGGAAAACTTACTGTTGTAAAGTGCTGACACTGGAGACTCCTTCCATAAATGTTAAATCCTTACAGAAAGCTTCACCGTATCAATAGTTGTATGTTTTACTTTAACACATAACAACACATTTTTTAAGTCCATGTGGTATGAGCTGTTGCTATAGAAACGATAAAGTATTAGAAGGAGTGCATTAATATAAACCTGCTGCTGTTATAGAACATTAATCAACACCTTCTGACCAATCAGATTTGAGAATTCAACATCCCTCTCCTCACTGTTTCAGGATCTACATCAACTTTTTCGACATGGACGCATCGAACGTGGCCTGGAACAACTCCACCTTTGGTTAAAGGAACTGGATTTCCCCATCTATTACCAGTACATTCCTTCAGAAGTAGTAAACAGCAGAGCACTAGAGATATGATAGATTTTGCTCTACACAGCACTTAATGTAGATTTGCTTTATTTGAATTGCGATTCATAGAAATCACACTCATAAAGTTACTGTTTTTCCTGTTACGATCTTAATGGCACTTCCCAAGCCTTGCAGAAATACAGAATAAATATTAATCATAATTAATTCTCTGTTTGATGATATGGCTTTAATATATGAAGAACAAAATTAATGTTAATAAACCTGGAAACTGCTGCTTCACATGTGTTTTGTGATTGTGTCTGTGTAATATATTGGCAGATATTACACTGAAGGCTTGATTTATGAAATATAAATGACAATTGTGAATAAAAGATGTACCAGTGAGCTTATTTTACTGTCTGTAGAGGTTCATGTGTTCTTCTTGTGTAAGTGTGGGTTTACTCAGGGTTCCTTCCAAGTCCCAAAAACATGACGGTAGGTAGAGTAGTGACTCTAAATCGCTCCTAGGTGTGTGGGTGTGTGTGGGTGTGTGTGTGTGAGAAGACCTGTGATGGACTGGTATCCCATCCATGGTGTATTCCTGCTTCATGCCGAGTGTTCCCAGAATTTCTATGTTAGGCCAATGAATTCATGTTTATAGTTTTAGTTATTTATAATTACTAAGAGACATTACAATTGCTTATTGAGGATTTATTTTGCAGACTTCATTTGTCAATTCTTTATACTCCGTGTACGTAAAACTGACTGAATTCTGAAATTTACTTTAACCACCAAGACATTTGGCGTGTTAGGTTTCAGAGATGTCCCTTAATGATCATAAATTACAGCAATGATAAAATGGTGCATGTGAAGATCTCAAAGGTGACAGAAACTAGATTAGTTTCCAGAAGTTCTCAAGGATTCTCAATTTAATCAAATGATCTCTCATAAGCAGTATGTTCTGCCTGGCTCTAACCTCTTTCATTTCCTTTGGAGAGTTATACAGTACATCAGACACCACGCCTCATGACAAATCTGTTATAACTCAGGCCAGAAGGGTCACTCACATTTTATTTTACCTCCTTAGAATATCTTTTTAGATCAAATGCAAAACAGATGTACATATTCATTTCATCTGCAATCTTTACACTCTCTGAAATAAGTAATAAGTACATATCTTTTTAACTGGAGTGGTACATATAATGTACCTTTAATGAGCTTTAAAGGTCCTTGAGTGGTCCGAAGGTCGACTTATGTAACAAATTGTTTTTAAAGGTACACTATGCACTCTTGATGGTACCACATCAGCAACAAGGACAAATACAGTTTTATTGGTAGTTTTATTTCGGAGTGCAGGAAATGCAAGCCTCATATATCAGAATAGGGAAAATGTGATCTCAGTGACTTTGTGTCATGCTTGTTGGTGCCAGACATGCCGGTTTGAGTATTTCAGAAACCGTGCCTGGTCTTTTTTCCGATTTTCCGCTGTGCAGTTTTGGTGATCCTGTGCACTCTGTAGCCTCAGTATCCTGTTTGTGGATGACAGGAGTGGAACCTGATGTGGTCTTCTGCTGTTGTATTCTATCCACTTCAACGTTCAATGAGTTGTATGTTTTGAGATGCTTTTCTGCTCATCACGGTTGTAAAAAGTGGCTATTTGAGTCACTGTAGCTTTCCTGTCAGCTCGAACCAGTCTGACATTTCTCATCAACAGTGCTTTTCCAATGCATTGTTGCATTTTTTTTGTTGTTGTTGTTTTTCTGCATCATTCTGCTTGAATTCTAGAGACTGTAGTGTGAAAGAAGATCCTAAAGATCTGCAGTTTCTGAAATATTCAAACAAGCTCGTCTGCCAAGGTCAAAGTCACTGATGTGACATTTTTTTCCCATTCTGATGTTACCACTCTTTTTACATCCGTGGTGAGCAGAAAAGCATTTCAGAACAAATGCACAACACATCGAACCTTCGAGTTTCACTCCTGTCAGCTGACAACAGGATCCTGAGATTACTCTGGGGACAGGCTCACCCAAACTTGACAATGGAAGATTGGAAAAAAAGGTCACCTGTGGTATTTTTTTGTCCAGATCACACTTTTTCCCAATGCTGAGGTTTGATGTGAACATTAACTGAAGCTCTTGACCTGTATCTGCATGACAGCAGGATGCACTTTCCATGCTGCTGTCACGTGATTACCTGACTGCATAATTGCATGTGTACTGGTGTTCCTAATAAAGTGGGCGGTGAGTATTAAAGGCAGTCATGTCTCTCCTCCACTGATAGATGGCGCGCCTCAGCTCGTTTCCGGTGAAGCTCTCTCGCGCCAAACTTCTCTCTATTGCGCACGAGAATGGCGACGCGTGCTAAAGCAGGTATAAACAAACCTCTGATTATTATCTTGATTATAATTGCAGATAAGGCATGCATCTTTAAAAAAAACAAAAAAAAAAACAATATGGCATTTGAACTGAGAAGAGGTAGAAAAGCCAAGATAAGTGACGCATTTAGAAATTGCATGGGGTTCATATCCTTCTATATCCATCTAGTGCAAAGTAAGGGAAAATAGTACAAATGATATCATGTATAGTGCATTTAGTTACAAACTCTTAGAGCTTGGTTTAAAAAAAATTGCACCTGAAATCTGCACCTTTTGGGCACGTGCTTCCTTGCGCCATTTTAATTATGTAACCTGCATTTGCAGGATCTCTTGGGGGCAGTATAAAAGGTCACGTGAATGCTCCATAATTAGTAATATTTTTAAAAAAAATGTTGAAACACTATCCTACATTGCGTAACAGTTATGACTTAAATCATCACGATCCACTGAGTTTGCATGACTTGCATAAGAGTAACAGGGCAGAGTGGCAAGGTTTATTTAAAGGAAAAGTCCACCCTGAAACATAGAGTATCCTTGTCTTGAAATATTTGTGAAGTGATTAGTGTTTCTGGTGCTAGGTTGTGGGCTGGAGTTGTGTTTGTGTTATTCCTCTGAGAAGTTAGTGGTTGTGAAGCACTTGGAGGGACATTGTGTTGACACGGTCACAATGGTGTTTATATGAGGAAAATGTTCATACACGTGGAAAACAGTCAAGATTCGGAAGAAGCTTCGAAGAAACAAAAGAGCCTGAGCTTCTTTTCTCACTCACCCACTCATTTTTGAACCACGTTCAGAGACATATTAATGAGAGTGCCAATGAGACATTGGTGCAAGTCCCAGAATGCAATGCAAGCTATATGACACAGTTGCATGATCTACGAGATGACTGGTGTGATGGTGTTGACAGTGGTCTTAGCATGAAAGGTGAAGTTTTGCAAGCTTATCTGTTTAAGAAAAGTGAACAGATGAGTTTAAAGAGCTGGACAGACTAAAGACTAAAGTGCTGCTCCATCGCTCTCTTTAGGTAGAGATGAAGTGAGGGCAAAATCCCACTGGCACTACTATCAGCACGTAGATGAATGGCATTGTGGGAAATATAGGAAGCCATTAACCAAACTGAAAACAGAACATGTTAATAAAAGAAGGTTAAACTTTATAAAAAAAGTAATGTCTCCCATTGGGCATAATTAAGGATGTAGAAGCCATTATTTCATACCTTTTATGTAGTGCATCTAGAGGGAGTTATTTGGGATTAAACTGTTGAAAGATGCATTGATGACCTCCAAGTTCCTCCAAAAGAAGGTTTAGGTAAATCAGTTACTACTATTCTGACCACTGTACTGCTATTGGTGTAAAGTACACTGCAGTCTCCATATACTTATACTATTATCTTGCGTGTGTGCGCGCAGGTCGTAGCGCAGGTCGTGGGGCAAAGCGCAAGGCGGCTGTGGCTGCAGAGGCGGAGCCTGTGGCAAAGCAGGATAAAGGAAGCGAGGCTGAAGAGGAGGATCAAGGCCAGAGAGTTATCATCGAACACTGGTCAGTATGTAGAGGTAGAAGGAAAAGCATTTGTTTTGTCACTAGTTTATGTCGTGGACAACTGATGGACTTTTCAACACAGTTAAGGAACAATTTAGAAATGGTTGATTTTGGTTTAGCAAAATTTAAAGTAAATTGAATAACTTGTATTAGTTTACACATGATCGATTTTGAATATTACATGGCAGATGATTCCAGTAAAATGGAAAGAGTATACAATTACAAAGACGTGACCCAGGGTGGGATTGCGATCCATCCTTTAAAACCTGAATATAACTAGTATCTCGGTCATGGAGCTAGATTTATTTTTCTATTCTCTCTCTCAGTAAAAGCTGACGTGTGTACGGCCGGAATGCCGATGCGGTGCGTGAAGCTCTCCTTGCTGCACAT
>CM074951.1:4580163-4613506 GCA_037577455.1 Pangasius macronema
GTAAATTGAATAACTTGTATTAGTTTACACATGATCGATTTTGAATATTACATGGCAGATGATTCCAGTAAAATGGACAGAGTATACAATTACAGAGACGTGACCCAGGGTGGGATTGCGAGCCATCCTTTAAAACCTGAATATAACTAGTATATCGGTCATGGAGCTAGATTTATTTATTTAATTTTTTTGCCTCCGGTGATCTCATGTAAACTTTAATCTTTTTAGACACTGGTCTTACAGGAATTTTGCTGAAATGCACTTGTATTTTAAAAAAAAAGAAAAAAAAAAAGAAAAGACTAGTCAGAATTCCGCTTTTTTTTTTTTTTTTTTTTTTTAATTCTGACTAGTCTTCACCCCCCACCCCTCCTCTCAAGTGCCTACACCTTACTGGTATTCCTTGGTGGGAAAGGTGAATTTTAAATGTAAACTAATATTTTAGTCCAGTTAGGAAGTGTATTGTTTACTTTTTAATATTAAAAATGTCAGAAGATAATATTTCAGTCTGTAATCATTTACATGTCTATATTCTCAGTGTTTAGTATGGGTTTTGTTTTTTTTTCTCTCTCTCAGTAAAAGCTGACGTGTGTACGGCCGGAATGCCGATGCGGTGCGTGAAGCTCTCCTTGCTGCACATCCTGAGCTGCGTGTGCTTCTCAACCCCCAGAAGCCTCGACGCAACAGCTTTGAGGTCACTCTGATTGAGGGGATCAAAGGTAGTTTTGCAGCTGAGCACATAGCACTAGTTTTATGTACAAAAAAAATTAAATCATGTACCCAAGACCCCAGTAGATTTTTTTTTTTTTTTAAGCTAGTATAATCTAATGCAAACTTACTCCGTCATTGTTAAGAGCACCTTTACTACACTCAATTTTCTTTAAGTCTCTTTAAGTACTATAAAACTGAATAGTGTCAATTTGGCAAATTTAAGACTTGTGCATATGGTATAGTGTTGTCATGTAACATAAATTCAGAAAACACAAAGTCTTTAGTCATGCTTAAACAGCTCATACTTGATATACGCAAGTGTGTGTTCATTTAACTGCTTAATTTCAGGTAAATTTAGACATCTTTGCAGACTCGGCCCACACAGCATGCCATGAGCAGCTTTATTTGGAGAATCCATGTGAATGCTCATTTTGTATTACATTTCTCCCTGTATCTTTTCAGAGGTAGTGTTGTGGACTGGTATCAAGAAGGGTCCTCCCCGTAAACTGAAATTTCCAGAGCCTGCTGAGGTTGTAAGTGCCCTGGAGAATGCCCTGAAGAGAAAGTAGAAATTGTGAGAAAAGGTGTGTGAGGAATTTTCATAGATTTTACCACAGTGCTATGAATGACACAATTAAAATTCAGACTCCTGTTCTATTGTGAAATCATTTAAGACATGTAAATGGCATTACTAAATTAAATGTGTGTTTCTCAAATTTCAGTTAATGATCTTGGGGTTTTTTGGATGCATAATGATGAGGATGGACCAAACGGTTGACTCCCAGTCTGTTCTCTGATGACTTGTTTGGCATCCTGACCTGGATCATTGCTGCCACCTCATGATCTTCTGCTTTACTTCTTTTGAATTCACAAACTGACGTGTTCTTTCTTTAACTGTGGTTATATTATTACAGAAGTTTGAGTAGACTTGTGATTCATTACTTCTTGGGAAATGTTTGGTACACCTATATAGTCAAGAGTATGTGGACACCTGACCATCACACCCATATGTGCTTGTTGAACATCCCATTTCAGATTTCGTCCCCCTATTGCTGTTATAATAAGCTCCAGTCTTCTGGGAAGGCTTTCCACTAGATTTTGGAGTGTGGCTGTGGGGATTTGTGATCATTCAGTCACAAGTGCATTACTGAGGTCAGGTACTGATGTTTTAGGAGGAGGCCTGGGGTGCCTCATCCAGTTCATCCCAAAGGTTCAGTGGGGTTGAAGTCAGGGCTCTGTGCAAGACACTCAGGTTCTTCCACTCCAACTTTAACATACCATGTCTTCATGGTTTCATGTTTTGTGCACAGGGATATTGTCATGCTGGAACAGGTTTGGGCCACTTAGTTCCAGGGAAGGGAAATTGTAACGCTATAGGGTACAAAGACATTCTATACGATTGTGTGCTTCAGACTTTTTGGTAATAGTTTGGGGAAGAACCACATGAGTGTGATGGTCAGGTGTCCACAAACTTTTGGCCGTATAGTGTATGTTTGGTGTATTAAACTGTTATGAACCCCTTTTTGAATTCCTAAACGTAAATAAAATTTGTGTTCTTTTCTACTATTTCGCCTCTTTTTCCTTTTAATATTTTGAGGGGCACTGCATGACTTGAATCTTGTCTTCGAGTGAGTGCTTCGCGTATGGGGCAGGGCGTCGGTTTATTGCGTTCGTGCGACGTCATCATCATGCGACCGAGTTGCCGTGACGCTCTGGATTATTTTGAAAACACGAGGGATACGTTTGGAGTTTCCTTTTTTTCTTTAAAAGTAAGACAGTTTACCTGGCTTAAACACTCACATGTGCTTTTATAGCACTTTTAGTGTCTGAACCGACGAGTCAAATCAAAGAACGAAAAAAAAGAGAAACCAACCAACCTGCTAACTTATAGCACACCTCATAGCTAACAGCTAACCTAATGAAACATCTGTGATTTTCTTTTAAAGTAGCGTTTCCTTCCAGCAAAACCTATTTAATTGGTTAAATCAGTAGCCAGCAGTTATTTCAGACGAATATGTTAAATAAGGAATAAAGTTAACGTATAGCTTAATACGATATTACGTTAGCTTGTGGTTTGAATTTAAACATGTATGGTAAGTGATTAAAATGACTGGTAAGACGGAGGTCCACTTTGCTGAAGTTGGTTTAGAGAGAAATCTTTTTGAGACACGAGTTTAAGTTCCCTGTCGCTGTCCTCTCCCAGGCATGAGCACTGAGGCGCCCGAGAAAGCGGGTGATGAAGGCCCGAGCGGGCCTCCTCCGCGCCCCTCGCCGCCTCCAAGCGCCAAACTGGACCTCTTCCTCTGGCTCGACGCCAAACTCCAGCTCGCCGGAGAGCGGGTACAGCTCGAACTGCTGTCCGGTTTGGCCGAGGTGTTCGGTTCCGAATTGAACCGGAATAAGAAGTACACATTCGGTCCTGGTTCGAAGATCGCCGTGTTCACGTGGCAGGGATGCAGCCTATCGCTCAGCGGCAAGACTGAGGTGAGGTGGTGGTGATGGTCACGTGTTTTCTCTCTTCCGGGGGAAATGAGTCGCAAGAAGTCACCAGATGTCGTCATATATTAATGTGCATATTCATTTATTTCGTCATGATCATTTGTATATCATAACGTGTTATATGACACAGAAAGATGCTGACAGAAATAGGATTGAATCTTATCAGAAGAGAAAATAATCCATGCTGGGGTGGTGTGATGTGGCACAACGCGAAGTGGAGTGCCATTACCATCTCAAAGTGAATTCTTTTCATATAACCACACAGTGCGTCGTGCGTTATTCCACTTCTACCACAGCGATTGGCCAACATTTACTATGTAATTTATCAATTACTTACTGTGTGCAACATTACCAAATATAAATCCTAAATTACAGTACCTTGTAGGCATTTTGTTCCTAGGTCTTGTTATCGTTTACGTTATAGCCGTAGGCTGTTGTTCCCTCACCAGCATTTTTCTTTCTCTCTCTCTCTCTCTCTCTCTCTCTCTCTCTCTCTCTTTCTCTCTCTCTCTCTCTCTCTGTCTCTGTCAGTTAACTGTCTCCTAACAAAAAACTTCACCACATCAACGATTAAAGTTTTTTAAGTTGTTTTTTTTTTTTTGTGCACATTTTTAAAAAATCCGTTTTTTATTATTAGGATTAGATTATGTGGTGCGCTCTTCATATAAGTTCCCGTGAACGAGCTATTACTATAAAAACAATGATGTATTAAAACAAGCGTACTAACATTAACCTATCATTTATTCAACTGCGATGTGGTATAATAGATTATAACGTTTCTTTGGGAAAGAATGCATGGCACCAGAAGCTAACTATTTTCGTAGTTAAAAATTTCTATAATTTCTATCAAGAACCGTCTATTTTACTTAGTGACCATCACTCATCAGTCCTTCATCTGTACTTCCTTGACCAATGTCTACCTTATTGTTCGATTTATTACTTGTATGTATTGCCAAGAAGAGAGATTAAAAACAGAACAACAATGCAGTGTACAGGTGCGGCAAACAACCGTGATCAGTGATTAGTCATCGGAAACAATGGTGATCAGTGACTGGTCGCTGGGGGAAAAATGGTGATCAGTGATTGTCACAGTGTTTGGGAACATAGACTCCCATAAACACAACACAGTCAGGCTTGACACACTGTTGATGAGTCGACTGAAACTGTTTTCTCATCTGTAGTGTGAGCTGGAGAGCCATATCGAATGAAGAACAGTCAATTATGCCTGCTCAAAAAAGTCTCAAGATTTGTCACTAGGCTCTTCTTTAAAATGAAATTACTAAAGGGTTTTTAAAAAATCTAGCAGCAAAGTCCCTGAGCTGGCAACACTGTGGCGGTCATCACAGAAGATCAGTAGACAGTTGATCTGGTACAGTTTTCATATATGTGTTTATGGGTATACAATTATAGACTGTTAGGCCATCTTCGCTGTACACAATATCAGCCGCCCTCAACCCTGTCCAATTCACCTTTCAGTTCGGTAGTACCGCTGTTCGACGACAAACGGTCTTCGTGGTGGGTGTATTATAGACCAGTTCTTTGTCCTATGGTGGCCCCTTTTTTTGTTTTTGAAAAATGAAGGGAAGAAATGGGCTATACTCAATAAATGTATACTTACTAAGTGACTTGTATGGTAGGTGTAATTAAAATGGCCAGTGAGTGTGGATACAAGGCACTTAGCTATATATCTCCATGTAACTGGTGACTCTTTATATCTCTTTAACAGATGCAGATTGACATACGTCCACCGAATACAGAGGTTTCTGTGGGGATACGAGAACATAGACTTGTGTGTGCGAGCATTGGAGCAAATGAGACGGCAGGCTGAGAAAGACAACGAGAGAGGGCCAAGGGTATGTCACTATTCACATCTCATTTTTTGCATTTTAGTTACAGACATGTAGAGATGGCAAAAAAATTAATAGCAACCCTGTGCATTTGTTTAGGTTATGGTGGTGGGGCCGACCGACGTGGGGAAATCCACAGTGTGTCGTCTGTTGCTGAACTATGCAGTGAGGCTGGGCAGGAGGCCCACGCTTGTGGAGCTGGACGTCGGCCAAAGCAGCGTAAGAGAATATGACCTAGAAAGTGTATAGTCTATTATCAGAGTTTAATGAGACAACTGCTAGATGGACTGTTTGCAACCATTTTTCTCTACTGAAGGAAAAATGGCTCATACTGTTTTATATTTTCAGGTGTCTGTTCCAGGGACAATGTCAGCGCTTTACATTGAGCGTCCAGCAGATGTTGAGGAAGGCTTCTCCGTCCAGGCTCCTTTAGTCTTCCACTTTGGCTCCACAACACCAGGGACCAATATCAAACTGTATAACAAGGTGAAGTGTTGTGTTTCACGTCGTGTGTCTAGTCTAGTCTATTGTTCAAAGAAGTAACAATCTCATTATAAACTGTAGTAACTTATTTCAGTGCCACGTGCTGATAGTATGTAATATAATCAGCATTGTATATTCAGTATATATTATTGTTCTTGTGACCGTGTCCATCAGGAGAAGGCTGCCCCCCCCACCCACTTCCAGTATCTGTGCTTCTGAATTAAAGACTGTGTCACTAAAATGACAGTGTGACAACAGCTGTCTGTGGAAATTGAAATAAAACCGGTTTCGAGTTACGTCTTAACGTTCACTATACACATACGTAGTGAAAAGTCTTAAGGAAAGGGTAAAACGCCTCACAGGGCTGGGGATGCAGATATGCATACTGTGGTGTTTTTTAATATAAATATCAAAATATCAGAAAACTATGATCAACTTAGACAGTTATAAGGATGTTAAGTATTGGATATTTAATACGTCTTCAGATAATGTAAGTTATTAATATCCGATCTTAAACATGATCTGGAATAGATAGAATTAGGTACAGTCTGAAAGGATTATATAACCAGAAAACAATCAATAAAAACATAATGATTTGCACATGAATATTTATAATTATTATGTGGCATTCACTGGCATCCAAGATGTATTTTATAATGAACTTCTTAAACTTCACTAATGAACATGTTGGATTTTTTTCACTTTGGTTGACAGTTCATTATCAGTACATTACACTCAATGGGCTTCATTGTGCGTTAACACAATTAACTTGGTTCATGAAAATCCCATAAATTCAGAAAAATATTCATCTCCTGCTCATGGTCCTGAGACTTTGTAAATTGCATAAAGTTGATTATTTTTATTACGTTTACAGCATTTAGCAGACACCCTTATCCAGAGTGACTTACAGAAGTGCTTTGGAGTCTCTATCCTAAACACATCCTCATGCTAGTTCATTCGTTTAGGGACTAAGAATACCATTGAGAACATTTAGTGAAAACCAGTAGTTTTATATTTTTAGCATTAATTAAAGAATATAAAAAATAAAGAAATTGAGCCAACACAAAGCCATAAATGAAAACAAATAAAACTAGTCATTCATTTAATACAAAAGAAATGGCACCATATAAATGGAGGGCGGTCCGGTCTGTCTGCACATAGCTGTAAGCAAATGCCTCAGCTGATGAAAGATTTAGCATTTGATTATTATTATTATTTAAAAAATATATATATTTTTATTGCCATAGAAGTGGGTCAAAATAACTTCCACTTCTATCTTTCTGCCTTTACCCTCATTATTCATTTCGTGCTCCCAGCGGTCTGTGCACTTGACCTTATATGGAGTTTTGTGGGTGTCACTATATGCAAATGAGCTGTGTCAGGAACACATTTTGCATGTTAAGGGTTGATGAACCTGCGCACACAAGTACAAAGAAAAGCGTTTACGAAAACTTTTGTAAATCTGTCAGGAAGTTTTTGTACGCAGCTAGAAAAGGCTGCCCACTGCTCCGGGTGTGTGTTCACTACTTTGTGTGCATTTGGATGGGTTAAATTCAGAGTGTGGGTCACCATACTTAACCACATGTCACTTCACTTCCACTTCCACACAAACATTTACACGCATCTTTACTAAAAGATTGATAAATGAGGCCCAATGACTACCTGATTGCAGTGCCAGTGGGATTTAGCCCTTGCTTCATCTCTACCTAAAGAGAATGATGCAGCAGCACTTTAGTCCTTTAGTCTGTCTAGTAGTAGCAAAATGAAATGAAATTCAAAACCCTGGTATGTTTTCATACTGTTATCCCACTAACTACCCTCTGTGTGCATGTAGCTGACGTCCTGTCTGGCGGAGGTGTTCTCACAGCGCTGTGAGGTGAACCGGAAGGCCAGCGTAGGAGGCTGCATCATCAACACATGCGGCTGGGTGAAGGGTTCAGGATACCAGGCACTGGTCCACTGCGCTTCAGCATTCCAGGTGGACGTGGTGCTGGTCCTCGATCAGGAACGCCTCTACAATGAGCTCAAACGGGATCTGCCGCACTTTGTCCGCGTCGTGCTGCTACCCAAGTCCGGCGGTGTGGTAGAACGCTCCAAGGACTGCAGACGGGAGACACGCGACGACAAGATCCGCGAGTATTTCTATGGCTTTCGCAGCACCTCGTTCTACCCACATGCTTTTGACGTGCGCTTCTCGGATGTGCGCATCTACAAGATCGGGGCGCCCTCCATTCCGGACTCGTGTCTGCCACTGGGCATGTCGCAGGACGACACGCAGCTGAAGCTGGTTCCTGTGAGCCCGGGGCGTGACCTGACCCACCACGTGCTGAGCGTTAGCTGCGTGGAGGATGACGCTGAGGGAGGAGAAAGCCGCAGCAGAGGGATTTTAGAGAGTCCGGTTTGTGGCTTCATCGTGGTTACGGCTGTGGACACTCAGGCTCAGGTGATGACTGTACTCGCTCCAGCACCCAGACCGCTGCCTCGACACACACTCCTCATAATGGACATTCGCTTCATAGACCTCAAATGAAGAAATGGAGGGAAGGGTGAGGACGAGCGGGAGAGCCGATGACGAGCGGGAGGGCCGATGTGCTGGGAAAAACTGGGATGTGGAAATGGAGCGAGATTACATCTGTACATGAACTGAAGTGAGATCAGCACATGGAGATATCACTCTGCCCTTATTTTACATCTGTTTCAATCACAATGCTTGCTCTTCCTCGTGTTTATTTTTATTCCTCTCATTTATTGGTCTCTTTCTTTCACCTCTCTCTTTCTCTCATCCACTTTTTCTCTTTTTCTGCTTTTGCCACATTCTCTCTCTCATCTTTTTTAAATCTCTTTCACTCTTTACTTCTTTGTAAATCTTGCATTTTCTTTTCATATTCATTTGTTCTCATATTTCTTTCTTTTTTCATTCTTTCTTTTTTCTTTCCTTTCTTTCTATATCCCATTTCAGTCTTTAATTCTCTCTCACATTTTGCTTAATTTCTCTCTCCTAATTTTTTTTCTTTTTCTTTCTTTCTTTCTTTCTTTCTTTCTTTCTTTCTTTCTTTCTTGTCTCTCATGGTCTTCCTCTTCCTATTTTTCCTCCATTTTCAGGTCCTTTCAAGCTCCGCATGTAAGAAATGCAGATGTATTTTATTTGGTGAAGTATTTTGGATGTTTGTAATATGTGTTGTTCTTATGCAATAAAATGAATGGAGTTTGATAACTTTATCTGTGACATAGTGGTGTTTTAATATAAAAGCCTGTTTCACTTCTGTGTTTAAAGATTAAAGATTTCTTGTTTTATTGGCTCTTCATGATGAGCAGTATGTGGGAAAGATGGGATTTGATGGGGTATAATGTGATGGGATGTAAAGGGGTGTGATGGGATGTAATTGGGGTATGATGGGATGTGATGGGATGTAATGGGGTAGGATGGGATGGGATATAATGGGGTGTAATTGGATGTGATAGGGTGTGATGGGATGTAATGGGTATAATGGGATGTGATGGAGTGGGATGGGATGGGATATAATGGGGTGTAATTGGATGTGATGGGGTGTGATGTAATGGGGTATGAAGAGGTGTTATGGGATGTGCTGGGATGGGATATAATGGGGTGTAATTGTATGTGATGGGGTGTGATGGGATGTGCTGGGATGGGATATAATGGGTTGTGATGTTATGGAATATAATGGGATGTGATGGAATATGATGGGATAGGATATAATGGGGTATGATGGGATCGGATATAATGGGGTGTAATTGGATGTGATGGGGTGTGATGGGATGTAATGGGGTATAATGGGATGTGATGGGGTGTGATGTAATGGGGTATGATGGGATATAATGGGGTGTAATTGGATGTGATGGGGTGTGATGTAATGGGGTATGATGGGGTGTAATTGGATGTGATGGGATGTGCTGGGATGGGATATAATGGGGTGTGATGTTATGGAATATGATGGGATGTAATGGGCTGTGATAGAATAACTACCCTATCCTATATTACCCCACACTACCCCACACTACACTACCGCACACTACCCTCAATAAAATGTGGACTCGAGATAGGAAGTTGAGGCGGTGAGGAGTTGACAGGGGTGAGAGCATCATAGACACACACCCACACACACACACACACACACACACACACACACACACTCTCTCTCTCTCCCTCTCTCTCTCTCTCTCTCTCACACACACACACACACACACACACTGGAGTTTTCACGCTATTCCCTCTCACACACCACCCAGGTACGTTAATAAACACTTTATAATACTTACTGAATGTGCGGGTTTTTCCGGGAAAGCGGTAAACTCCACTCCTCTACTCTCTGGAGTGCCATTACAGCGACAAGTCTCAGACTGCAGATAAAACATTAGCTAGCGTGCTAATTCTCGAAGCTGAAATTTGAGTGTTTTGCTTGGACATAACGTGTGAGGTGACGTGTAGAAAACACGTCGAAGACCTGCTCAAGCCTAAGCTACTTTACTACATGGACGAAAACAACAAGAGGATTTAAACGTCCATCTGTCAGTCGCTGAACTAGCTGGCTAAAACTAGCTAGCTGAGTCTCATAAATATTGGCCTACCCTGAAAGACCTTAAGGTCTAACTTAGCTCAACGTAAAGACCTGCTGGACACACTGTAACCGTAAGCTAAATTCTTGTCTTATTTCTTTTTAAACAGTTTCCTTGCTTGTTTTTATTCCGGGACACTTCAGATTTTCTGAAACGTCTCAGCTAGCTAGTTAGCTTGTTCGGACCACAGGCCGTTTCTTTCCGCTGTGTGCTGACAAACTTTTTGCTATCTGTTTTTTATTTATTTTTGTTTGCGTTTCGCATGTACAGAAGCCATTTTAGCGGTATCTCATTGTTTTGCGAAGGGCTGCACTTTGAAAGAAACTCAGTCTGATATGTTATAGGCTTTGTTTTCGGGACTGGGGATTTGTTTTAGAAGATTAGCGTCCAGCAGTCTGGTACAGCTTCACTTCAGCTTCATTTCAGTCCACAACCATAAACACAGCTCCATCTAACATCTAATTAATGTGACTCAGTGCTGTACATTTCAACATCTATTCATTCGTATATTGAATTAATACTTTTTTTAAACACCTTGTCAGTTTTGTTTTAATGAACAAAGTTGTCTTTCTTCCACAAAGTCTACTTTTGTGTCCACAGTTTCATATTCTGTATTCTTCCATTACATCCTCAATGTCACAGTGAAAAACTTGATTTCACTTTCACTGTCTTTCAGTGGAAAGAAGTGTGTAATCATGTTTTTTCTCAGGTCAACCTACCTTGTACGTCACTCTGCATGTATCTAATTACCAAATATATCCCAATTGATTGGTTTGTGCAATATATTGTGTGCTGATACGAGTGTATCAGGTACAGCAGGTTTTTAGACACGGCTGTGTAACTGCTGGGTTGAGAACACGGTGCCAACCGGTCATGAATGATTAAAAATGCCTTTACGCTGTAAGATGTTCAGCCTGAACATGCAGTCGCAGTCACAAATCGCATATCACTATAAAAGAATTCATTGGTCATGAGTTAGAGATTGATAATGGCTTGATTTAGTGCCATTGTGTAATGTCAAAATCGTTCAGTGCCAAAGTTCTGAACAGAAAAGTGTTTGCACTATCGTCAGAAGATCGTGACTTCGAATCCCAGTGAAGAGAGCGAAATTGGCCGTACTGTCTAGGTGGGAAGAATGACTGTCAATCACAGCGAAACTAGCCAATCGTGTGTGTCTGTGAGCTCATGTATACAGAAGAGGGCAGATAACGCTTTCTTCAGAGACACATTGTGACGGGGTACTTCGACGTCAAGCCTTTCTACACAAACCGACTGAAATGTACATAGTCTCCTTCGTACATAAGTGTCATCCTTCCTGGGTGGAAATCTTTCAGTGTGACCGCTGCTCGTCTAAAAGCCTACCAATATTAGGACGGCATAGGATTATGCAAGCCTCACAGGTCAGCTACAGATCACTATTGGCAAATGGTGAAACCTAAACGAAACGTATTAATTGACAGAATGTTTCTCATTACGCGAGCCCGTTTTCTACATGAGCCATAACTGACGACGCAAGCGTCATTCGAGGATGTTCCTCGTACATTCTGACATGGTGACCTTGTGTTTTCACACACACTCTGCGTGTGTGGAATCTCATACAGTGTGACAAGTGATAATTCTAAAAGGCTCTTTGTCCGAATTGTGTCTGACATACGTTTTGACAGATTAGCTTGCGATAGATATTCCATCCACAAATTACTTCTCCTCAGGAAACGTGTACAGTGTTTTAAATCCAAAATAGTGTTGCTGTGCTTGATACACTCCTTCCAGAGTCAATACAGAGAGCAGTGACACTCTGATAATATGAGGAGATGTAGAGAAGGGTAAATGTGTGCATAGCAACAGATGAGTTAGTTCGTAACTGTATGCATGAATATGGTACGTTTTCCTGGTGTGGTATGTTTCCCTGTTTCCTTAAAGAGCGTGACATCTTTAAGTGACAACGCTGTATAATCTATGTTGCAATGCGCTATAGGAATGCTCCACTGCATCAGGATGAATGGAATTAAAATAGACAGGGTGTCATGTCGTCGCACCCTTTTTCTGGTGAGTCAGATGTGACAGTAGGAAGAAGGCGAATGATCAGGTTTCAACATGTTGCGTACACACACGGATGCCAGGGCTGTGCCTTTCTCACATCCGTTGCGAAAGGCTTCTGACTTAGTGAATTTTTTTTTTTTGTTGTTATTATACCACAGCGCTGTCGAATTTAGAAGGTGTTGATTAATGTTCTCTAACAGCAGCCCTGACAGTAGTGCTATCTGAAATTCAAGTAATAGGTTTATATATACGCTTGTTTTAATGAATCACAAAGATATCATTGTTGTGTAAGCGTCCTTGAACATGCCGCCTGCTTGATGCATGTTGAGACTCTGATTATTCGATCACTGATATGGCGAGGTTTTCCGTAAGGAGATGTTTATTGCGTGTTCATGGAAGGAGTCTCCAGTGCCAGCGCTTCGTAACAGTAGGTTTCCACTGTAAGGCAGAGAAGTTTGTACTTTTTCAGTTTCTCAGTAACATGGCAAGCTGTAAATTTTTTTGTCCTGTTAACTTCATGAGACACATTTTTTTTCCGACCACTCCCTTACCGACATTAGCGTCCGTCTAAAGAAACCATATTCTCCTTATTTTGTAGTCCTCTTGGTGTTATAGGAAAGTAATTGGGCGGTAAAAAGGCATCACAACAGCCTGTCACAGATTATTGTCTCATAACAGCACACTGCAAAGTCTTTTATTCCTTATTTATGAACATTTAATTACTGTGTAATTTTCTTTCCTTCTTACAGGTTGAACCAGCAACCTACTTGTAGGACGAGAGGGGGGAGAAAAAAGAAGCCATTCCGGACATGCTCATGAACTCCATTCATTTTAGTTTCCCGTAAAACAAAGAGGGGCCTGATGGGTTGCAAAACAGAGCTAAAATGCTTTTGGACTCACGTGGGCACCATGACGTCCGCACTCGCCCTGGTGGAAACACACACAGGCGAGGGAGTCGTGTGTGTACGTACAGCCCTCTGAAGGACTCCAGACCTTGCCATCTTCATATGGATACTGAAATACTCGAGCGTTCACAATATATCTACAGAAGAGACCAGTTTTTTTCTCCTGGGACGAGTTAAGTTCAGAAGTATGAGCTGTCATTTAGGCCAGAAGACCACAAGAGCGCAGTTTTTGTTCTTCATCTTCATAATTACGATCTTTTATTAGACAGACCATCCCAGCGGGCACCAGGGCTCCTACAGAGACTGTGGCAGATTTTTCATTCCATTGTTTCCTTTTCTGTTTGACTCATTATTTCCACGCACCCCTCCATTGTTCGTTTGTGGGTTTTCTTTTGGGCTGCCTCATGTTTGACTCATGCGTTCCCATTCACTCATCACTTGTGTACTTTGAAACATATGCCTTGTTCTTGAGAAAGAGTACTGTAAGTCAGTTAACTGGGCCTCATGCATCAGTGACTGCTTTGTTTGCTGCTGTTTCTATTCAGCCTCTCTGATCGCTGAAACACAGGGCTTAGAAGCGATTTGCACTAAAAGAGCTTTCACTTGTTTCTTTCTTTCTTTTTTTTTTTTGCTTTCTGCCAAATCGTGTCACATTCAAGCCATATAAATGTATATTTTCTGATGAAACTATAGATCTATTTTATCACGGTTTAGTTAGATCATAAATTGTATATGTATTTTTATGTATAAGCACACACAGACACCTGCACTGTGTTCATCAGAGTGTTCATGAAATTGTTTTGGATACGTGCACCTTGATTTTATAGGCTATTTTTTACATTTTACATTTTGATGTATAATTTATAATGCGCATATTATTATTACTTTCCACCAGACATTACTATAAAGGTTACTTTTACAATGACAATACTTTCCTCCTGTAACTCGGCAAGCGGACAACGAACGCTCGTTTTCTGACCCCTCCCATCCGCTTTTAGCTTTCTGTTTTCTCCCCAATGCCTGCGGGTCTCAGTGTGGGTGGGGCTCTCGGAGACCCCTCCCCTTCCCGGCGCTTTCGACCCAGTCGCTATGTGCCAGTATCTGCGGCGACAACCTTCCTCGTTGGGGCTACAACGCTTTTCCTGTGCTTCACGTAAGTCTCTCACTTTTACGTCCATCTGTCTCTAAGTGACTTTAATCTGTGGGAAAAGTGTGACTGCAGTGTCTCTATCTCTCGCCCTGTCTTCCTTTTCTGTCTTTCTCTGATTGTAGTTGTCCTTGGCTGGCCGAGCGTTTCTCTTCTTCCATTCCTATCTACAACGCCGTGGTCTTCCTCTTCACCCTGGCCAACTTTTGCATGGCTACATTTATGGACCCAGGCATCTTCCCCAGAGGTACAAACTCATGTTTGTTTGATAAAGAGTGAAATGCGCAGACCAGGACTCCTATTTTCTTCTCTCTTGAAGTTAAGAGAATCTGCCAAGCCCTCCGTCTCCTGTGTCAGAAAACGCTACAGCTGACTGCTACAGAGCGCTGACACTGGAGACTCCTTCCATCAGTGCTAGATAAACGTTTCCGTACAGGAAGCGTCACTATATTTTTAAAAGATCTGTGTATGTTGTTGCCATAGAATCGATAACATATTAGAATGAGTACGTTAATATCAACTCTTCTTCATGGAGTAGATCACTCCCTCCCATCAGGAAATGGTTCATCATGATGCTTCTTTCTACAAGTGGATACAAATCATACCAGCAATATAAATGCCCTCCAAAGCAGTTTTTGCGAACCAGTGTTTCCTTTAATTCGTCGGTTTTAATCACTACTTGCTGGTTATTTGTGTTTGTTTGCATTATGCAGCGGAGGAAGATGAAGATAAGGAGGATGATTTCCGGGCTCCTCTCTATAAGACGGTGGAGGTGAGGGGCATTCAGGTGCGCATGAAATGGTGTTCCACGTGCCGCTTCTACAGACCACCCCGATGCTCACACTGCTCTGTGTGTGACAACTGTGTCGAGGTACACACACTTTCCCTGCATTTTGCGACGCACTTCATCGTCTTGTGTCCCTATGTGTCTGTTTAGTATCTCTGTCTCTTCGGATTTTAGGAGTTTGACCATCACTGTCCGTGGGTGAATAACTGCATTGGGAGGCGGAACTACCGTTATTTCTTCCTGTTCCTTTTATCTCTCACTACACACATAATGGGTGTGTTTGGATTCAGCCTGCTGTACATCCTCTATCACACCGAACAACTGGACAAAGTGCACTCCGGAGTTACGTATCCTTTTACCTCAAAACATCAGCGAGTCTTATTCAGCCTCTGAGGCAGTACAACTAATACTCTCCAGTTTCCTTTTGAGTTGCCATGTCACTGAGCTGAGCCATGCTAGTGTTTAATCACTTGCTAGCTAAATGCAGGAACAAAAACAATACCACTGATTCCTCTAAAGGAAAATTTCCTGAAAAGGATTTGCATTAGAAACCTGCCAATTAGTAAACAGTACAAGAACTCACACTATGTACTGTATTCCACTGGGTTTGGCTGGGTTTGGAATTTTAACTTGGGTCTATTCAATTCGGTTTTATTTGTGTAGCACTTTTAACAGTAGACATTGTCACAAAACAGCTTTACAAAAATTCCACTTGTACAGGGACTCAGAAACAGCTGAGAGGAAACAGACTCCACTCAGACTCACTTTTCCGGGTGCTTTGCATTAACTACAGCACGAGAAAATCTGTTGCAAATACATTCAAATCCCTTTGATCTTAGATTGCGCTTTCCATTGCTAACCTTCAGCTGTGTTCACTCTCTCAAACACGATATAAAACAAACTATACACACATTTACAGTGTATGTACTTCCTGCACAGTTAGTCTCTCTGTCAGCACTTTAAAAAAATTGCCTGGGAAATAGTTTTCTATTTGAACGCCACTTAGTGATTTAAGAAATTATTTAATTAATTAATTATTATAAGTCCTTAACACAGTCTGCAAGTATGGCAGTGATGTGTATCGCAGGTCTGTTCTTTGTCCCAGTAGCAGGACTTACTGGCTTCCACATTGTGCTGGTAGCCAGAGGAAGAACAACAAACGAACAGGTGTGTGTGTGTGTGTGTGTGTGTGTGTGTGTGTGTGTTTGGGGGTGTGGGTGTGTGTGGGTGTGGGTGAGGTGGTATGAATTTTAGGCATATTTTGGAGGTAGAAACCTTTTGTCATTTTCTTTCCCTCTTTTCAGGTTACAGGAAAGTTCCGAGGGGGCGTTAACCCATTCACAAATGGATGTTGTAAAAATGTGTCTCATGTGCTCTGTAGCTCACAAGCTCCAAGGTTTACACACTTACTTATTTTATAAATTTGTTTAAGTGTATTTTATCTAGTACCAGCATAGTCCTGATCTTGAGCCCTGTGTGTGTGTATGTGTGTGTGTGTGTGTGTGCAGGTACTTAGGGAGGTTGAGGCAGACCCAGTCCCTTCAGGTTCAGCCTCCATTTCTCCGGCCTCAGCTTTCTGAAGCACAGCTCGCTGCTAAAGTCCTGGACAACGGGATCCAGCAGGTACACACACACATTTACACACACACACANGGTTTTGTTTGTGCACCTGTATTGTAATGTCGTATTTTAATTATTAGTGAGTGGCACATTGTACTTTTTATAGTTACAGTTTCCTTTGTACAGTTACCGAAACTGAACAGAAGATTGGAAAAAGACAGAGCGTGTTCTTTTTCAGTCTTCTCCTGTCTAGTTTTGGTCCACTGTAGACTGTAGTTTCCTGTTTTCAGCTGGAAGGAGTAGAAGCCAAAGGAATTTTCTGCTGTTGTAGCACATCCGCCTCAAGTTTCGACATGTTGTGTGTTCTGAGATGCTTTTCAGATCAGCACGGTTGTAAAGAATGGTTAGTTGAGTTACCGTAGCCTTCCTGTCAGCTTGAACCAGTCTGGCTGTTCTCTGACCTCTCTCATAAACAAGGCCTATCTGCCCACAGAACTGCCACTCTGGATTTTTTTTCCCCCCCAGTGTGAATTTTAGATACTGTTGTGCATGACTTTACTTTTAAAGTGGCTGGTGAGTGCAGATTTATTGCGGTTATACCCCATTAAACATTACGACAGTGTGTCACACCTCATCTTGGTCTGAGAGATCTTGTTAATTTGATTAGCATTTTGTTTTACACATGAATAGAGTTGTTTTGTGTGTGTGTGTTCTAGTCTAAGAGCAGTCTGGAGGCCATGGAAAGTCAGTCTACAGACATTGAGCCGCCCCCACCTCCTAAACCAGAGCACAGATACCAAGGGCTGCCTCACACACACAATGAAGGTCAGTGTTTTAACCGCACCCATACAGTCTGGATCCTTATCCAGTAATAAAATGAAATCTGTGAATTATATCTCACATAATTTTATGTAGATTATTTCCAGTGTTAGTAACACATTACTGTAATTAAATTACTTTTACTCTTCATTTTTTAAAATAATATAATTACATTTACTTATGATGTACTTGCATTACATACTGTATCGACTTTCAGCAATTCTGTATAAAACAGTATTGAATTTAAAATCTTAATTTATCATCTAAAGATCAAATTTGTTTTATAACTTAACTCGGCCCCTTTAAATTTGTTAGCTTTAGGCTAGCATGCATGCACCCGAGTTCGCGCCAGGTCGTTGTGAAGTTCAGAGATGTCAGCAGAATGTGACATGTGGCTGTTTTGCTAAATGGAAATATCCCCATTACTTCATTTTTCTGACACATGTAGACAAGAACATCACGGTACAATGTAAGCTATGTCCCGGGGGAAAAAAAAACATTATCAGCCTCTCTCCGAAGCACAAATAACTTACTGAAGCACCTGACACCGCACCATAGACAAACACTTTTGATTGATCTGTGTTCAGTGAAAGATGAAACTTGCGCCCCTGTTAAGCAGGAGAAACTTGATTTTACTTCAGCAGTACAGAAAGTGTCTAAAGTGGCGCTTAAAGAACTGATTGCAGGGTACATAGTGGAAGAGATGCGGGGTAATTCTCTCTGTTAACTAAAGAGTGTTACTTTTGTCAAATGATCGCACATGCTCCCAAGCATTTGTGTTGAAATACTGTAACTACAGTTTTAATTACAGTCATACAGTCATAACATAGTAATTGAGTCAGGAGTCGCTTTTGTTTTTAGTAGCTCTTATTGTTAAGCCTGTTTATATCATTTGTTTTCATTTCGTGTTAAAAATGGTTTAATAAGGCTACGTTTAATAGGCTCAACTATTCCATGTTTGACACAAATTTAAAGAATTAAAAGAACAGTTTTATTTCTATTGTCCATGTGGTCAAGGTAGATGCTTTTAAGAAGTAATTAGTAATGAGTAACGCGATTACTTTTCAGACAGAGTAATTAGTTAGTAATTTAAATACAACGGTGACGAGGTAATTAGTAATTAATTACTTTTTTGAAGTAATTTACGCAACACTGGTTATTTCCCTCATGATGGTTCCAATATTTTCCAATCAGAGAGCAGTCTCCTGAGTGAAGCTCCACCCACACCTGCATTATATAAATATCGGCCGTCCTATAGCAGTCCAGGAAAAAACCATACACATTCCACACACAAGGTAAGAAAGTGTGCAGACGTTAACTCGCACAGGCTCACACATGCACACTCACACACACACACACACACACACATACACACACTTCACTCTGGATGGTCAGCAGTTTTTGCAATATTTATAATTGTGCACAAATATGTCTTTGTTTTTATCCTTGTTTTATCTCCTAATGATTCTGTAGCAAACAGTCAGCGAGTAAGTTGTAGCTGTGTGTGTGTGTGTGTGTGTGTGTGTGTGTGTGTGTGTGTGTGTGTGTGTGTGAGTGTGTGTGAGTGTGTGTGCTGTGTGTGTGCTGTGTGTATGTTGTGTTGTTTTGCTCTGTGGTTATATTTGCCTCATGCTGTGCCGGTTGCTAAGAACATGTTTCTCTCTGTCTTCAGCGTCGTGTTCTGCTTGTCTTCTCCTGCCCCTTTGGTTAACATGATGTGAAACAAAAACGTTAGAAATGGCTAATAAACAGTTCAAACTCTGATGTTTGAATTAGGGATGGATGCAAATTTTCCAAAACAATTTTGTCGTTGTTTCAGACAGGATGTGGAAAACACGTCTCTTCCTCTCTGCTTCACATGTGCGGTTCAGTAAAAGTATAACGCAGACAAAGCATTTTTAGGTAATAAAGGTGGTGTACTGCTTGCACACTGCTGTGTGATGGATATCAGGCAGCAAAAAAACTGCATGCACAAATGGTATGGCTGCTATGCCATGTTATATCTTCACTTTTACAGGTATAAACAAACAAATTGGGTTAATTGTAATTACTGGCTGTGATTGTGCTTTGATTAGCAGGGTTCACTTCCATGTGTCTGAGACAGATTATGTACACACACACAGGAGCACAATTATTTCTGCAAAGAATACTGACTGTTCTGCTTTAGCATAAACACTATTTCAGAAATTTTGTCATTTAACCCAAACGTCCAAATTCCACACAATTAATTGAAATGTATTGTTTCTTACATCCATACTTTCCACGTAGCATCATTTATAAGTGTATCAATTACCTTTGTAATTTTACTCGTACGCAATTAAAACAGTATCTTGAAACATTTCTGTTGTGTCCATCTTATATATGCTAGTGCACCTCCCACTGCTAGTGTGAATCCATTACGTCTGAGAGACTCTGTTTAGTTTTAGTTTCTGTTTCACATCATCTTTAAACCTTCCCGTGTTACTGCTGCTGTTTGGTGCGTTTGGTACACTGTCTCCTTCTGTGTGTCTTTCTCTCAGATGAATCGGGGGGACAGTGTGACAGAGTCGCCCTCCGTCCCCCTGTCAACCGGGCACGCCAGCTATCGCTCGGAGCCCAGTCTTTCGGGCCGGGGGATTTCTGGGTGGCGACCAGGAGGGGGAGGGGAGGGAGGCAGAGCAGGCTCGGGGGGACTGGGTGGGCCCTCTGCTCTCGGAGGGCGGTCTTATCCTTCCTTCACTGACACACTCCTACACTCAGCGGTGGCCTCGTGCTCCTCCAGCATCCGCTCTGCTCAGACAACCCACAATGCACTGGGGCCACTGCTGTCTGAGGGCACAACCTCTACCAGCTATAAAAGCTTGGCTAATCAGACACGGAATGGCAGCCTGTCCTACGACAGTCTGCTGACGCCCTCGGAGAGCCCCGAGTTTGAATCGGCTGCTCCTGAGCTGTCCCCGCCCAGGCCGGCACCCCCACGCTCGCTCGGGTCTACTCCTGCGGCTCCACCCCTCATGGGTTACACCTCACCATTCTTGTCTGCTCAGCAGAGGGAAGGCTCTCTCCAGGCCTGCCCTGCCCCCCTAAGACCCTCCCCCAACAGACCTTTCCTGCGCCCCACAAGCCCACCCCCTTCCCGAGCTCCGCCCCTGTCTCCTCGCGCTCGGTCTTTGGGTTCACCGCCTCCTGGCCCCGCCTCAGGAAGCATGCCTATGGGCAAATCGTTATCCTACGCAGGTGGAGCGGAGTTACGGCAATGCCCAAATAACACAGGGGGTGGGATTTCTACGTCAAAGTGAGTAACGCCCACAGATAATGCCGTTCCATTTTTCTGCCCCCCCCCCCCCCCTCACATCGTCTCTACTTTAATGATGGTATAGTTCTGTGTCCCTGCTGAGGTTTGGTGCTCTGTGTTTTTGGGTTAATCTCTCTCTCTCTCTCTCTTTGATAAGTAATGTGATCTCGTTCTTGCTACATATTATTTCCACTCTTCTGCTACCTCTTCTTCTTTTGCCTGTGTCTGCCATGTTCTTGTCCCGCCATTCCCCTTTCCTCCTTTATTTTTTATCTGCCTGCTCTTTTCCGATCTTCCTCTCCTGTCTCTTCCTCACTTCTCCTGCCTTGTGACCGTTAAGGATGACTCTGTCTCTGTGCTAAGGTTTGTCTCTCTTTGTTCATTCTGTTTGTGTGTCACTAGAAATGTGTGCTGATGTGTTTGGTGCGTGTGTGTGTAATCCTTTATGAGAAACACGCATGCTTCAGTGTCACCCTGCATGGATCACACGCACTGTTGTAAAGGAGGAAAAGGCAATACATTGGGAAACTTAATTTATATTTAATTAATATTTTAATATTGTTAAAGACTGTAGATGCAGTGTACTATGTAAGTATTCGCCCTCCTTGAACTTTCTTTCTTCAGTATTATGGGCTGTTTTCTGTAGAATCATGGTGTATAATCCCAGTTCAATCCATTTTAGTTTCAGGTTGAAACACTACAGAATGTGGAACAGTTCAAGGGGTGTGAATACTTATTCAAGGCACTGTGATTGAATATCATGAAATGATGTGCACGATGTATTGCCCAGCTTTAGCCCCTAGCTTACTCTGACACAGCAACATTTTTTGTTTGTTTGTTTGTTTTTTATTCACTTACGCCTCTCTTCCGTTTCCTGTTCAATCAACCAGCTCTAGGCAGAGACTGGCCAATCACAGCACCCACACGCACAAACCTGGCGGTGGCGTGAAGAAAGTGAGCGGTGTCGGAGGAACAACCTATGAGATTTCAGTATGAGTTTTTTTTTTAATGACGCACAGGATTCACTCGCGTCTTCTGCCATGAGGACAACCAGAGAGCTGATCATCCATGTAAGCCAAAAAAAAATAAAAAATCAAAGTACAAAGAGACAAAGGAAAAAAAAACTCATCATTGATCCAACTTCGGAGGAAGAAAGCTAAAAATGTGGATAGTAGATAAAGAGAATGGCTGGAATTTCTTAATCTCCATATCATGGCACATGAATTTCCATGATTTCTTTCTTTCTTTTTTTTTTTTTAAACATATTTAAAGAATGGTTTAAGATCCATGAAGGCTGTTCCATCCACACTGGAGTTGCCGACCTTGCTGTATGAACGATTGCTCATAGACTCCAATGGAAATCAGAATCACAAGTTGTTTTCCCTGCATACTCTGGACTATCATTTTACTTGTATTTTTTTATGTTTCTTTTCCTAATATTATTTTATACAGGTACTGATACAGTATATTGTAAGATTTATTGAATATGTTTGATAGGAAAGCCAATAATAGTAGCACGTAGGCACTGCTTTTGAGTTTTTTGTTTTTTGTTTTTTTTTTTTAGACGGCTGTATCAGCCAGTCAGAACCCGAGCTGGAGTTCACAGCCAAAGAGACAAGTGGAGTCAGGGAGTGTGCTTTTGACAGACAGCACACTTGGCAAATAGGAATGAATGTAACATCTGAATCATTACAGCACAAAATGTTTAGCGATGGAAAAACATTATGGATACTGTACGTATTTTGTGCAAGATGAGGGTTCCTTTTGGTTCTTATTTGTCCATCAGTCAGGAAGGAGTCATTTCAATCACTGGCCAGATGAGAGCGCTCTGGTCCCGTGTTAGTACATGCTGGATGCACAGTACGCTACTGAGACGGGGGAACTGTTCATGTTCTTTTCATCTTTCTTTTATTTTATCTTTTTAGGCAGTGGTTACAGTTCAGAGCTGGATTATGAGATGTTTTCTGACCATTATCACTTTGTGTGTGTGTGTGTGTGTGTGTGTGTGTGTGTGTGTGTGTGAGAATGAGCATGTGAAAATGGCAGAGAAACAATTTTTGATGTCTCAAACTATTCTACTAGAGCACATTCCAGCTTTGAACCTCTTCAGAGACTCTGCTAAGAAGAGCGTGTTTGTGTGTGTGTATGTGTGAGAGTGTGTGAGTGAGAGGCGAAAACTGAATATGTAAACATCACGTTTAAGTTTAGCTTTGAGGTCTGATGACCAGTGACCGGTCAGTGTAACGTAAAAGAGCTTATGCAGTGACACACACACAAGTATTTTTACTGATAACCTTTTGTCATTTCCACCATGGCCTTATGAAGCCTTTTTAACTGTAATTTACCTGCACGTGTTAACAGGACAAGAGGATTAAGTTCAAAGGGTGGAGTTTTTTTTCTACCTGTCTGTATTCCTTTAATGCAGGTGACACTGGGTCACATGAGCCAATACATTTCCAAAAGACAAATAAATAATATTGCAACACTGAAATTATACTGTTTTACTTATTCAGAAAACAGACTGAGTGTATACATTTGAATGTAAACCACTGATTCTTCCACTTGTATATTTAAAGGTGTGGTTTGTAATGGTTTAAGAGTTTTCTGTATTAACAATGTAAGGGAATAAACCAAGATGGGGCATGCTGTTGTAGGAAAAGAATCAGCGATGGGGTGGCGTGATGCGGTCTTGATGCCACTACCACGCAGAAGTTGTTTCTTTTCCTATAGCATCACATCCTGATTATTATTCTTATAACAACAGTTTACCAATGATTACAATTTTTAACGATTTTTAACCGTTTACAGTTAGATTTAATGTTGTGGAACGTCCATGAGGCAAGTTAGTTCCTGTTATCGCTTATGTTACATTAGCTATAAAGTCATTCCTCCACCAATTTTCTCTCTCTTGAATGAAAAAAAAAACTTTAAGTGAGAGACAGAAAACTTAGCGTCATCAAGCGCTGACACTGGAGATTCCTTCCATAAATATTAACTAAATATCTCCTTACAGAAAACGTCATACACAAGACAATGTTGCATGGTCTTTCTTGTTCTATCCAGTTGAGACTCAATGGTATATCTACAACAAAAAGGTGAGCACTTTCAACAAATGAACACTGACACTAATCATTTATGTTTAACCTTTCTCACCACAAGTTTGCTTTACAGAGGTACAAAACCAGCTGTCTAGTCTTTCATCAGTCTCCCAGGATTCAGCTTTTATTTGTCTTTTTTGCTCTCCGACTTGTCCATCAGTGGTTGATCTCCATCAGCTTGCTCTTGTGGGAAGGACCCCAGCTCCTCTATCTTCTCACTCCGCCCTTTGCCAAGCTTTTTACATTTCTCAAGTATTTCATTCAGGTTGAACTCGCGGATGATATTTTCCTGCAGAAACATAAAAATGGGTTTTCAAGACCAATCATGGCCATAATGTGCACCATTTCTTTACTCTTGGTACTTCTCCTATCTCCTATGCATCTCCTCAATTTCTTTCCTTGTTTCCTTTCCTCACTTCTTAGCTCCTTGTTCTGAAGACATGAGTACAGGATGTAAGGAAAGGAAACTTGGAGGAAATCAGGACAAACATGTTTGCCAAATGAGATGCCCAGTCTAAGACGTCACTCTTACTGACGGTGTGTTGCATGGGGCAGAACGAATCTGCATATACACAACATGGTGTTAATCATTTATTAATGTCAGATACTATACATTTAAACTGACTTTTTTTCAAAGCTTTTATTTATACACTCTGTTCCTTGTGTAAATTCCATTAATTGCCTTTGCACAATTGCATGCATCATGCTACAACAGAAAACAAAAAAGACTTCAGCATAGGAAGCACCTGTGTACCCTTGATCTAGAAACCTCCTTTTGCTTGATTCCTCTGAGCACAATTACATAAGTGATATGTTCTTGAAGATGGCAGGCTTCAACTGATTTCTAGGTCACAGGATCAAGCACATAGAATCTAGAGGTGTGTATGGTACTATTTTTTTAATCCAACTCCCATCCATTCCCAAAGCAATTCTGACCAATCCTGACCAATTCTGACCAATCCTGCCCTCTCCTGAAGCAATTCTGACCAATTCTGACCAATCCTGCCCTCTCCTGAAGCAATTCTGACCAATCCTGACCAATCCTGCCCTCTCCTGAAGCAATTCTGACCAATCCTGCCCTCTCCCAAACCAATTCTGACCAATCCTGCCCTCTCCCAAAGCAATTCTGACCAATCCTGCCCTCTCCCAAAGAAATTCTGACCAATTCTGACCAATCCTGCCCTCTCCCAAAGCAATTCTGACCAATCCTTCCCTCTCAAGAAGCAATTCTGACCACACCTGCAGTTATTATTTGATACCCCCTTTACCTCTGTGAAGCTCCAGCTCACAGCTCTCCCCTTCTTATCCACTTGGGGGCGGCGTACAAATTCACGGCCGCCCTGCAGCAGCAGCAGAGAGGGCAGTTGCTTGGAGAGTGGTGAGAGACTTACTTTATACCTGAGCACAGAAACATGTTTATGAAGGCTCTGCCCATTTTATCCAGCATATAGATCACTATATATTTAGTTATTGAACCCTTGAAGTTATTGAAACCACACCATTGATTACAGTTCTAGAGAAAGGCAACCTGATTCACCTCTCAGCAGCAGCCGCATATTGTCCTATGTCTATTTTTCCAAATTTGAGTCCAGCACAGTTATACCTGCAAGATATAAAGAGGAACTGCATTTTACATGTATATAACATCTGCAGCGACAGTATTAGTTCCAACCTATATTAGTTTCTTTCCTCTGCATTGATTGTGCATTGAGTGTTTGTGTGTGGCCTTACTTCAGCGAGAGGTCAGCAAAAACAGGCGCAAAACACTGACACTCTGAAGACCAGTTGGCATAGAACTCGACAAGCCACGTTACTCGACTGTCCTGCATCAGTTCCTCCTAATGTCACAAAATAACAATAATTTCAGATTATAGTGATAAAAAATGAAACAACCGTATGCAGTTATAGTCCTTTGTGCTATACTCACATCTATGGTTTTGTCATTGAAGTATGTGATGTACTCAGGACCCATGTAGATGGGAGGTTTACATGTGATCAGGAACACTGTAGATTAATTCAGATAAATAATATTAATCACACAGTACACAAATATTCTGATATGGTGACTTGCATTTATAGTTCTTATTAATAAGGTGTTTCTCTGTTCATTAATGATACGCTATGTGGACAAAAGTATGTGGACACCTAAGCATCACACCAAGCCGTTGCCACAAAGTTTGAAGCACACAATTGTATAGGATGCCTTTGTATGCTGAAGCATTACAATTTCCTTCGCTGGAACTAAGAAGCCCAAACCTGTTCCAGCATGACCGTGCCCCTGTTCACAAAACGAGCTCCATGAAGAGACATGGTTTGCGAAGGTTGGGGTGGAAGAACTAGAGTGTCCTGCACAGAGCCCTGACCTCAACCCTACTGAACACCTTTGGGATGAACTGGAACGCCAACTGCACCCCCAGGCCTCCTTGGCCAACATCAGTGCCTGACCTCACTAATGCTCTTGTGGCTGAATGAACACAAATCCCCACAGCCACGCTCCAAAATCTNCTAAATCTGGAATGGGATGTTCAAAAAGTACATATGGGTGTGATGTTCACGTGTCCACACAATTTTGGCCCTATAGTGTATGTGACACTCGTTGGTCAGAAGGTTTGGATGTATAATGTATAATATATGTATAATATATTATAGGGTTTATTACCGACACACAATGTGATGTAGAGGAGGCCAAATCTCAGGTCCACTCTGAAGAACAACACCACGTTTGCCACCTTACTGAAGAGGAAAATATTTCCTATATGCTGCTCCAGAGTTACTGATAACACAGAGAGAGCAAGGAATGTTTCCCACACTTTCATCATCTGACCAGAACAAACACGTGGACACTTCAGGCCAGACTAAACAAGCCAAACCTAAATGTGACGTGAGGATATCACCCAACAAACAAGCAATGTACGGTAAAACTACACTTAAAGGTATAACCGTGTTCCTAATACCACAGCACTGTTACATTCTCGAATCTGATTGGTCAGATGGTGTTGATTAATTCTCTATAGCAGCAGTTCTGACAGTAGTGGCTGACTAATATAAACCTGTTATTTCAAATAATACACTCTGTCTGATATTGTTTCTATAGCAACAGCTTGTGTTATTTAACAAAGAGAAATGTGTAATCATTGATATTGGAAATGTTTGATTAACATTTTTGGAAGGAGTCTCCAGTGTCAGCAGTTTAACAACTTTGTAAAAGGTTAAGCTGTTNTAAGCTGTTTATAGCTGCTGTAACATAAGTGCTAACAGGAACTAGCTTGTTTTGTGGATGTTCCACAACATCAGTTATAACGAAATGGACAAAAAGTATTAAAAAAGTATGTTTGTTAATAAATAAAAATCGCAATCATTGGCAAAATACTGTGGTGTACGAGAAACACATACTCTTATAAGAAAATAATCAACTTTGGGGTATTAACCCTAACTCTGCTTTGGGTCGAGCTGCATCACACCACCTGGTCGTTGATTATTTTTCTATAACAGCACACTTTGAAGTGTTTTATTCCTTACTTAGTTCCTTATTAAGATGTAGGTTCAGGATTTATATTTACATTTCATTCATACTTTAACTTTATAGTAACATATTAGCATGTCATTATTTTTGGAATGTGGAATGCATATAAACTGTCACCGACATTAAAATACCTAACTGCACATTATTACCCTATTTAACATAACGTGTGAAGTAAACGTGTGCAGTGTTTTTGTGCGTAACAAGAAGAGTCCAAAACAGACACTCACAGCGAGACGCCAAGAAGTAGTACTGTTATCGTGACTCCTTGTACTCCTAGAGGTGGAGGGAGACATTGTGTAAAGTCGATGAAAATATTATCCAGATTTATGATCTTTAGGACCAAAAATGAATCTAAACTGAATAATCAGTGTAATAAAGAGCTTCAGCTTTCATGCTAATATATCTAAACGAGCTGAGTCTCTACTGTAACTGCTTTGTATAGCTGCATTGCATTCTCTAACTCTGAGTCCAACGTTTGCATGAATGTTTCTACTACGTCTATGTTGGATTTCTCATTAACATGGCAAATGAAGAAAGAAGCTCTTGTTTTTAGGAGCTAAGAGCAAAACCCCAACATCATCCCTTATGTTTGAATTATTTCTCCTATTAAATGCCATTGTAACTGCACTAGCAATGTCTTCCTGTGACATCAGTTTGGCACACAACTGCTAACCTCTCCCTGGAATAATGAAAATATAGCATCGACTAACAATATAGCACCACAATCACTAAACACGTCACAAATATTTAAATATAACAATTTCGAATGTGTGTCAGAGTGAACTTTTCCTTTAATGACTATTAAAAATATAGCTAAGTTTAAATGAGTATAATTTTTGTAAGTAAGAGGATCAGTTCACAGTATATGGAGGGAAAGGGAAAGTAGAAAAATCATTTGACACTCCACTTCGTACAAATTGATTGGGTCAGTTTCGACGTCCTCAGAGGCAGAAGAGAGACACTCGGTAAGTGCTCACACACACCCGGACACTTCCGCACAACGAGGAAAGCAACAGACAGAAGAAATGACAGCAAATAATATGGCTTTAAGAGCCACTTATAAATCTGTGGCAGGTGGAAGAAAAATGCGAAGAGGCCAGTGATTAATCCCATTTTAACGCAAGTTTGTGGAGTGAAGAAAAGTGTATGTAATGAGGGAGAAGGCAGAAGTGAGCAGAAATAGGACAGCAACAGGTGTGTGTGTGTGTGTGTGTGTGTGTGTGTGTGTGTGTGTGTGGTTTTTATATCTTGGTGGGTGCCATATGTCCCCACAAGGACCTGACAATAACTTGTGGAGACATTTGGTTGGTAAGACAAACGTGTGTGTGTGTTAGTAATAGTAAAGATATGTAGCATTTTTCTGGTTTAACATTTATTTAAATATTTTGTTTTGAAAGATCCCTCTAAGGCCAAGTCTGAACCTCTTGGCTGAGGGAACCAGGTTTTGAACTAAAATATCATGGTAATTAGCAGAATTCAAATCTTCAACAGCCTGAGGAACAGCTGCAAAACACCAATAATCCACCACTATATTTCACAGTGGGTATGGAGGCTTTGTATTTGCTATGAAAGTAAGTATTAGGCTACTTCACAAAGAATTAGTCCGGACTCTGTACAACTGTCCTCATTTTTTTTGTATTTAAGTATCTTATCGGAGATATGAGTCTGGACGCAGCCTTTATGTGTTTGTGTAGGAGGTCCTCATTTTAACTCGTATGCAACAATAATGAGTACGAAACTACCTAGTACAAGTTTCACTTAAAAATACACCAAAAGAGTCTTCAAAACAACTAAAATCAAATAAAAACAACCGATGACTGACAGTTACAGAGGTGTTCTGAGCCCTGCCCTCTATCTCTCATCTCACATTAGTAATCTTTCAGCCAGTCCTCTCGTCACCCTTTGTGGCACCAACTGGAGTGCGCTTATATACAGGGTTTATGGTAACCACTTGGCGCTAGGCGAAAAAAGCTGTTGCTCGTCTGTTTTAGTTAAAATGTAAACACTAGAAAAGTTTACATGCAGGAGAATATAAGAAATTTTAGAATAGGACATATTAGAATATTAAACTAATGTAATTATAGAATATACCATAGAATACAGATTACGTTAGCATGTTTGCCTTGCACCTCCAGGGTTGGGGGGTCGATTCCTGCCTCTGCCCCGTGTGTGTGAAGTTTGCATTTTCTCCTCCTGCTTTGGGGGTTTCCTCTGGTACTCCGGTTTCCTCCCCCAGTCCAAAGACATGCATCGTAGGCTGATTGGCATCTCGAAGTTGTCTGTTGTGTGAGTGTGTGTGCAGTTGTGCCCTGTGATGGGTCAGCACCCCGACCAGGGTGTCCCCTACCTTGTACCCCGAGTCCCCCTGGGATAGGCTCCACGCGACCCTGTGTAGGATAAGCAGTACAGAAAATGGATGGATGGACTAATACATACATGATGTTTCTTAAAAGTTTGCAGTGTGATTATTTATTAAATTGCTTTTTTGATAAATTGTTCATTCTGTACTACATTTTCAGAAGAAATGTATTAAGTATAATTTAATGCTTTGTTGTGTCAGCTTTGAAAGAAGACTGCACAACAAACGCGATTCGAAAAAGACGAGTACTTGATGATGTCGAAGGCATCAACTACACAAAGAGAACCGCCCATCTACTCTTACAGTTGTGACCCTCCCTTTTAAATGGAAGAAGTCGCTAACTGCAGGTCCAACGAGCCCAGTTTAACAGATTCTGGACAAACAAGTGAAAATGCGAGTTCAGATGGGTCGGTACAGACCGGTGTTCCTGAAAATAGCTCGGGTAAATCGGCTAAATGTGAGCCTCGCCGGAGCAGACTGAAAGTCTTTAACAAAGTTCTGGAGAAAAGCCTGCAGCGGCTTATAGCAGATGCTAGGTGACTAAACTCTCCTCTGCTGTTTTGATTAAAACTCACTGGATAATACATAATGTCATATAAAGTGTATTTAGGACTTTGTTTCTATATATATATATTTTATCCGCAGCTACAGAGTATTTGTGCTCATGCAAGTAATGCTACACATTGCTATATTCCTATTAAAATCCTTAGTATTATTTTTGCAGCATAAGTCATGAATTAGCTTACACTCAGCCGGCCTTTTTGAGAAGGTAAATCATTGTACAAAGACGTGAGACATCCATGTCACTTACGGACATTGTCACTACTCAGTAAACTCATCCTCAGCCAAGAAATAGTCGGCTCTTTGAGTTGAGTCGGCTCGCATATATGACTCGTGTGGGTTTTTTCCTTCTTTGTCTGTTCTCTTTCTTTCTTTTACTTTTTAATTTTAATCAAAATCCTTCAGCTGAAACCTCTTTTCAATATCTGAGCTATTCGTTAGTGTGAATGGTGAGGTGTGTGTTCTCAGCCTCCAATGTTTGGTTTCCAGAACGTTGTGGAAACGTTTGTTTTTGGTTCCTGAAACCTTCTGAGAACAGCAGGTTCTTTTCTTTAGTTCCTGTTTGGTTTTCCAAAAAAAAAAAAAAAAAAAGTTTTCTTTATGGAAATATCAAGTTTGCGTTTTGTTGCACATAATGGTTCGGGGAACGTTCCTGTAATGTTCTCATAACTCTGAATGTCTCAGGAACCTTGTAGTAACCCGTAATGGTTCGGAGAACGCACCCCAATGTTCTGTTACCCTTTAAATAATTTAGATCTGAAACGGTTCATAGAACGTTCCTCTAATGTTAGGGGACTATTCTTTCAACTGTCTTATACAAACCTGTTATTAGACTGATACAACCCTGATTGGTTTTCATAACGTTCCCCTTATGTTTGTATCAAATAAAATAGGATGCACACACTCGCTTTCTAATATAATAATATAACATTAATATATTACATAATAATTACCCAGGACGACAATTTGGAGTTACAAAAAATATTTCCTAAAAGCAACCTTTGGCGAACGTTCCATGTCAGTTGTCATACAACAATAAGACAACAGTGTGTTTACAGAAAGCTTTTGAAACAGCTCTGACTTTGTTAACCAAAAAAAGAACATTCTCAGAACATTATAAAATGTTCACCAAAAGGCAATGAACCATTTGGGAGTCGAAAGAGTCGTCTCTTCTTGGTGAGCTGAACCAAATCATCTGACTCACTCTTTTCTAGGTCTTAAGGGTAGTGATGGGACATCGGGTAGACAACGATACATGTCACACAGTCGGGGAAAACATGGGTATCTAAGAACAGCTAAGAACAATGCCTTTGTTTAAGATATTAGTATTACTACTAGAATACAGGCTTTAAACTGAAAAAGGCAACATTAAAAACTGATATAAACATACAGATCTCGTTGTGTGCATCGGTTCAGCTTCAACAGGTTCGCCCACTCTTTCCATCCACTGTGCAAGCAGAATCCACAGATGGCCGAGGTCATCCACAAGCAGTTCATAAGCGATCTGCAGAAAGCTATCCAGGTAACATGCAGTCATATCTGCCTATTAACGTGCAATAGTATGTTGTATGTCACCGTATATATTTGCAAAACCATTCCTTAGTCTTTAGTACTATAATCTCATTTTTGGACTGATCAGGACTAATTATTGCAGTGGTTTTAGGAACGCAGGTCCTAAATGTGTAACTAATCTGGAGCTTTCATGTACACAGGAGGACATAAACAGAGTGATAGAGGAAGGGGACCTGCAGGTGAAACTGGAGGAGTTGGACAGACTAGAAGAGCAGGCTAAAGACACACCAGGGCCTGCATGGTACATTTATCATAATGTACCCAACCCCGGTACTGGGATGGTGAATTTATGTCAATAATAGGAAAAGGAGAAACGTTGTCACGTTAAAAATATTTCCATTGTTTGCAGCCTCTCAAGAGAGTCTTTATCACAAATGCTGCCCAGAAATGTTACCTATCTATGTAACTATATTTTGAACAGTCCAGGTTAATGATATTGTGCCTGTATTACAAGACCTACATTAATCAAATTAATAGAAATCTGCCTCGACATAAAGTCATATATATGTTTTATTATTATTTATTTATTTTATATTTTTGTGATCACATCATATTTGCCAAAACCATCATTGGATATTGCCAGATTCAGCGTAATCTGAGCTCACGCACCCTCTCTACAAATCCCTCCCCATACACAATCCCTGCATATACTTTTGAATACTTGCCAAGTGACTGAAAGAAAATAACATGTATATAACACAGCAAACTGATAAATGCAGCTGTAAATGCAGCTTCATCTCACCAGTGATGACCAGTATTGTAAGGTTAATTATCATAGTATGTAGTATAACAGATTGTATTAAAATGATGTCCCAAACCTGCACACGTGGCCATTCTCACTGACTGTTCACACTTTTGTGTGTTTTGCAGGAGACCCAGTGGCATTCCTGAGCAGGATGTGTGCAGTGTGTTGATTCCGTATCACCAGGGGCAGGAGGAGTATGTGCGCAGAGAGCTGAGAAAGCTACAGAAGGAGAACGCAGCTCTGGCTCAGAGAGTGCAGTCTGGCCGAGACACTATCGCACACACAGAACAGCGCATAGCAGCAGCGGTGGATGAGTGGAAGGTGACAGAGTTAGGGAAAGAGAAAAATATCTCAGTGTGTATTGTATACGGCAGTAATTATTATTTGCATTAAATACATCAGTCAGTCATCAATGTGATTATATATGTATATGGTAGAATATCAAATACACTGAATTATTACATGAAATGTATGTTTTTTGTATTAATCTATTTCTTCATGTAACTGAATGTTTCATATTTATCTGGATATAGGAGTTGGTTTTAGTTAATGCTTTAACACACGCTGTATATTTATTGGAAACTTTCTTTACTGTAATATATTACAAAAAATAGTTTCACTATTTCTGACCCCACTTTCTGCATTGTTTCCCTGCAGGCATCTGTTGCTGATTTGGAATCATTTGTCTCGTCACTTTGTTCATCTGAAAATTTTGAGTCTCTTTGAGCTCCTGTGGACCAAATCAATGTTTATAGTTAAAACTGTATTTTAGTTATTTTTAAACCAACTTGTATTGTTTTATTCTGCCAAGTGTGTTCCATTAAATCTATTTCTTGTTGTA
>CM074951.1:4613606-4633147 GCA_037577455.1 Pangasius macronema
CACCAGGGGCAGGAGGAGTATGTGCGCAGAGAGCTGAGAAAGCTACAGAAGGAGAACGCAGCTCTGGCTCAGAGAGTACAGTCTGGCCGAGACACTATCGCACACACAGAACAGCGCATAGCATCAGCGGTGGATGAGTGGAAGGTGACAGAGTTAGGGAAAGAGAAAAATATCTCAGTGTGTATTGTATACGTCAGTGATTATTACTTGCATTAAATACATCAATCAGTCATCAATGTGATTATATATGTATATGGTAGAATATAAAATACACTGAATTATTACATGAAATGCATGTTTTTTTTATTAATCCATTTCTTCATGTAACGCTTTAACACACGCTGTATATTTATTGGAAACTTTCTTTACTGTAATATATTACAGAAAATGGTTTGACTATTTCTGACCCCACTTTCTGCATTGTTTCCCTGCAGGCATCTGTTGCTGATTTGGAATCGTTTGTCTCGTCACTTTGTTCATCTGAAAATTTTGAGTCTCTTTGAGCTCCTGTGGACCAAATCAGTGTTTATAGTTAAAACTCTATTTTAGTTATTTTTAAACCAACTTGTATTGTTTTATTCTGCCAAGTGTGTTCCATTAAATCTATTTCTTGTTGTATCTGACACTCATTTGTGTGTTGACTTTACAATGTTATAATTACAAATGTATTACCTCAGAATTTAAGGCAATTTCAGGTTATTTAGGTTAGGTAATTTATGTGTTTCATTTCATTAATTTAAAAAAGTACAGACTTTGACTACTTTGAGTACAAGTTGAAATTGATGAGAGGTGTGGTACAAATCATTTGGGTTTTTTGGGTGAACATACAGTATATTCACTTTTTTTCAGTAACTTGTGCGAACAATGAGCATGGACACATTTTGACAGTATGACCAATATATGTCAATTTAAAAAAATGTATTGATCAAATGAAAGTCTTATTTAATTTAAGCACATACATAACCCAAAATTCTGATATTAAAGTATTAGCCTATTAAAACATAACTTTCACAATGTCTAAAATTCATAGAATTTACGGTAGATTCCTATCAACGGTTTTTAGGCATTGTTCATATATTACCGTTATTACGGTACCGCCTGTGTTGATAAGGAGTACTGAACCAGTATTTGATAATACAAACCGGGTTTAACGTTCGCGTTAGATATATTTATTGCTTTTTTATCAGAAATATAAAAAAATTTCAGTACTGTCTTTATAAAAGTTGAGACAAACCGGTTTCGCTGAGAGTCCGTGCCCCGAGTTCCGCGGCTCTGGGTTTTGGAGCGGGGAAACCGCCGCCTCCGCTCCCGCAAAGCGCAGCCCCGGTGCCGGCTCAGCTCTCAGGACAGCTCGGGGATGAAGGGCCTACAGCCCGGAAACCAGGAGTTATGAACGAGCCGTTCTATTTACTGCGAGAACTGCCTGGTAAACTTGATGATATCCTGGTGTGTTAAAACATTATAGTGCTGCATTACAGTGTACGTGAGTGTGCTCGTTACACATCATTGTGCATGTGTGTTTATTTCAATCAGTTGGAAACGATTTAACGGGAAACACAAACCTGATCACACACTACAATCTGGAGCATGCATACAATAAGTTCTGCGGTAAGAAGGTGAAGGAGAAACTCAGCAACTTCTTGCCGGAATTACCAGGTGAGACGTACAAGCACAGGGAGGTGCAGTGATGGGTGGGTGTACAGACGTGCTGTAGTACTTTGTTTTATTATTATTACACCATGCAAAGTGGCCACCTGAAGCCAGGGGTAAATCTGTAGTCTGCATATCTGTACTACTGCACCATTTGCACACCCTCTTCTGCTAATGTGTCTCCTGTGGTGTCATGCAGGCGGTGTCTGGTCCTATCACTATTGTTGTGTGGCGATAAAAAAAAATCTTGACTCTTGAATGTAATGTCTGTTTTTAGGTATGATAGACAGTCCAGGCATTCAGGATGGCAGTTCATTGCGCTCCCTCATAGAGAAACCTCCAGTGTGTGGAAACTCCTTCAGCCCTCTGACCGGAGCACTGCTGACTGGCTTCAGACTACACACTGGACCGGTACATGCACCCACACACACACACACACTTGCTCATGCACAATAAAACACATCCAGATCACATCCTGAGTCTGTGTGCACGCTATACCCAAAACAAACGTAGACCGAGTGTGTGGCGGAGTGGCGCATGAGTAGCACTTTTCCACCAGACAGTGCAGTAAGGCACTTTATGGTAACAAAGCCATAATCCTGCTCTTTCTCATTGTTTTCATTTCTAAGTGACCCATACCGTACCAAAGAATTGTGTCTGGTTAGACTCATTGTCTACCAAACAGTACAGCACAACAATCATTGTGAACCTGTTAACAAACTCACTAGGCATGTACACTCATGAACACTTAACTTACGTGCAAACACAATAAGACCTCATGCTGCACGTGTACGCACACATATACTTAGACTCATGCACAGCACGGTTTAGATTATGCACAATCAGACTATGTGCTGGAATGGTGCACACACACATGCACAAAAATCACATGATCAGACCACACACTAGAGTACACACACACTTTTACCCTTACACACTATGCAGTGGATTCATGCTGCACAAACTTACCCATGCACAGACAGAAGAAGTACTGAATCCGTACACACAAACACACATTTACATACATATGATGATACTGTATACGTTACAGTATTTTATATTGAGTGTTTCTGTTTGTGCTTTAGCTTCCAGAGCAGTACAGACTGATGCACATTCAACCTCCGAAGAAGAAAAGCAAACATAAACACAGACACCATCGACCTCAGGATCCCATACCACCAGGTGACACACAAACGCACACTTGCACAAAGCTGACAGTATGTCTGCAGTGCAAAAATCAGACTTTGAACACAATACAATTAATGAGCTTATATTAGCTTAAGTATTCCTGATAGTGAGAGAGCTCCTGATTCAGTCAACAGTCTGATTTCATTCTCCTCTACACTTGCTTGGTGACCCTTTACTAAATCCACCCAAGAAGGACATGTCAAAAACTTTAAACTTTCTATTAACTGTTAATCTGGGAGACTTATTGCTAGTAAATTGCTCATCATTCGGTTCTTCTTTAAACTGTGGTGTGTACTGCACCTCATGTACCTTTATCCAGGTGTGTTTGTGTATATACACAAATGTAGAAATCGTAATATCCGATTATTGGATCGGATCGAAATCAGACAAATGGCCTTAAGCCGATAGAAGATGTAGTAACGTGCTGCTCAAATAATCTGATAACATGCACATGGTAAATTTGTGGTTTCCTCTGAGCAGAAACACCGTCAGACTCTGACCCCAAGAAGAAGAAGAAAAAGAGAGATGATGATCCTGAACGCAAAAAGAAAAAGAAGGACAAGAAGAAGAAAAAGGTGGGAGGAGCTACTTAATATTTGAAGTATATTTTAAAGTATTATTTTTAAAATACATTATATCTAATTATATCTAAGATTATATCTAAGTTCATAGAATTTGCTTTTCAAGTCGTCTGTCCCTTAGCTATTATTGATCTGTGTTGATGATATGATGTGCTCTCTCTCTCTCTCTCTCTCTCTCTCTCTCTCTCTCTCTCTCAGAATCGCCATAGTCCTGATCACCCTGGTATCACTGGCTCTCAACCCAACAGCAATAGTCTGAGATAGAGACACTGTATTGTGTGTGTGTGTGTGTGTGTATGTGTGTGTGTGTGAGAGAGAGAGAGAGAGAGAGAAAGAGAGAGAGAGAGACAGAGAATGTGTGCCAGTATTATGATTGTGTGCTTTTTTTGTAGCTGATGTTGACACTGATACTGATTACAGATCAGCTCTATTTCCAGTATTTTTTGCTTCATGATTTGACGACTTGAATAAATTTTTGGTACTCTACTGCACAGCCTGTCTTTGCATACCTTTACGGATAAAATAGGAATTTACGGATAAATAGGAAGTGCCAGAGTACTGAATGCCAGCTGTGTGCATCAGTACAGGTCAGTCGGGGCCAATATGCAGCGCATTAGCTCAGGAAATCAAGCACGACACTAGAGAGCAGTGTGGGACAACAAGAGATGTTTCCTAGACTTGTTTGCAAAAAAGAAACCAGACTGTGCTTGTGCTGGTCTTTAATGTCTCCTGATAATGATGGAAAGTAAATGACGTGTTCAATCTAATTACTGTGCGAGTAGACAAAATGCACTGGCTTTTTACTGTAAAAAAAAAATAAATAAAAAATACAGACCTCCTCAGTACAGATTTATTGGATAAACATTTAATGGAGCCAATTTTATTCTTAAAATTGATTTCCACCCATAGAACACATTTGTATTGAAATTGTCTGCCATGATATTATAAATATAAATTCATTTATAATTATTATAATTTGAATGTTGGTGGGTTATGATTTTCACCACTAACAAAATTAGGAAATCGCAGACCTCCAGGCTGTTTTAAGGTGTTTCCACTCCCAGAAACACGGCTATTAAATACAGTAAAGCCAGAGATCCTGATTTTCTAGACAATCTTCATTTTTCAGGCATGAGTACTGGCATTGATCTGTAGCTGTGGAAGAAGCGAGATTGTACTTTTAATTGATACATCAGGAAAATCCAGTATGTAGGCAGCTGCGTAAAGGCTTTTATATGCAGTGGGGTCCAAAAGTCTGAGAGCACTAGTGAAAATGCTTCTGTTTGTCATTCTCTCAGTTAAACACAAAAGTTTTCATTGCTATTGATATTATAAGCAACAACAAGAATGTTAGAAATATTTACATGAATTTCAGAGTTTTTTAGAAGCTGTTTCGTCCTCCGTTTTGCTTTGATGACAGTGTACACTCGAGCTGACAGACTCCACAAGTTTGTACAAAACCTTATGATCCATTTTAGATCATAAAAATCCATTAGTGTGTCGTCTGAACACGTGCTTCACTGGAGTGGGTAAGACTCACGGAAAGTCTGACCTGTTGTACAAAGGAGTTAATCCAGTCAATATCACAAATTTGCTTACAGTTTAATAGTGACAGGGAAATTGTGCAACATCTTGAATACTGAATGGTCAAACAGTTGCACACTTCCTTTTTTGTTGTAGAATTTTCAAGGTTCTAAAACATCCTGTTTATTTCCAGTTTTAAATAAAAAAAATCCCAGATTTTCCGGGATGTATCTCAGACTTTTGGACCCCACTGCATATATGCAAATCAGTTACAAATATAAGGAAAAAGCAGAAAGCAGGTCCTGAAGAATGAAGCATCACTTCAGATTAATACATTTCTTCACTGATCACCTTTATCCTATGAGGAACCGTTCCTAAGCTGATGGGCGTGGTCTCTTTCAGGATGGCTCCGCCCCCATTGACAGGGCACTGAGGACGCACTGAATGGTTTAATAAAGATGAAAAGGATGTAAATCATATGCTGTGACCTTCACAGTGACCAGCTCTCAGCCCTGTTGACCATCTGTTGGAAGTGTTGGTTTATTTGGAGATTTGGGTTTAATTGTGTTGGACAGCACTCTCCATCCAAACACCAACTGAGCGAGTATCTTTTGGGAGAACAGAACAGTTCAGTTTCAGTGACTTGTAGAAACTATGACGAGCCACATTAAAGCTGTTCTGGTGGCTCAACCCCCTACTAAGGCACTTTATGTTGGTTTTTCCTTTGTTTTGTAATCCATCTGCGTATGAATGCTAAAACATGAAGCGTGGAACCCTGGGACATAAACCATTTTCAGTCAGATGCCGGTTTGACTGTTTTTAAAAATATAACGTGTGGTTTGGGACGAAACTTAAACATTAAACTTGCACATAAACCACATATTTTGATCCTTTCTAATCCTGTGATACACAAATATAAAATATATTAATCTGCCTAGAATTAATTGGCAGAAATTGCAAACGAGAGTGCACACGAGTTTCTCAATGACAGCTTTACTTTGCGTAATACAAAGAGAACACACACAAGCTTTCTGAACATCTTTTTATTTGGACCTTTTCAGGGTGTTTCTTGAAAACTACATCCCCCCCCATGGCTTAGTGACCTCCACAGTGAGGCTGAAACAGCTTTGGTTGCATCCGTGAACCTTCATATACATTCAGAGATATAAAAGCAGATATTTTTATAAGGCACAGGTTCCACACAAACACACGTAACAGAATGAGCAAAGTGAAATTTGGCTGTAACAACGAAAGTGCTCCGAAAAGGGTAACATGTCTTCGTGTGACATGTCACTTTGACCCCTGATTATTGAAGGATGTGGTATGATTTGTCCACTGCTGATATCACACGAGCTTTACAAGCAAGTGAAAGTAAATACAAAGCATGGATATTGCTGTTGCAGCTCTAAAATAGCAAGCATAAAATAATACAATAGTAGCAATGCAAAAAAACAAAAAAAAAAACAAAAACAAAGAAAATTTCCTTTCCAATGGCGACAGAGACAAAAGTACAAATAAAAGCAGAAATTTTATCATTTCCATTAATGGCCATTCAAAATGAGAGTGAAAATATGTTAGGGTATGTGCAACGATTGAAACAAATCCTTTAAAATATATTTGAGATCATTTTCACTGTCTTTGGTGTTTGAAATGAAAGCATTCATTTTTTTTTCTCTATTTCTCATTTTCAAGACAAAAAGACAATAAAATGACAACATGGTTTGTATCTACACACACACACACACACACTCTTTGGTGACAGACAACACACATTTCACAGACAAACTGACCAACCGGCCCATGGCTTAGTGTGACAGAGGCGGCGATCGGCTGAGGTAGCTTGTCTACAATCAAGTCAAGTGGAGTAGAGTGTGTACTGGGGGTGCTTTCAGCTTTTAGCTACAAAATAAATACAAGGTTTAAAAACAAAACAAAACAAAACAAAACAAAAAAAAACGGAGTATTGCATTACAACTAACCGCTAGTCAAAAACCTTGCACAGTGGTGTGTGATGCTTAGAAGTCCTTATGTGAAATTTTATGGCTTTAACAAAAATTCAGCACCAACATGTGAAGCTAATAATGACTAATGCTAATCTGACACGCCACGTTCACGCCGAGTCTGCACTTTCTGGGATGAAAAAGCATTAACATTCCTGTGGTTGTTCCGCGATGGATCTAGGCCTCCTGGGGTGTATGTCCATTAATGCCGTTGGCTTCTGATTGGTTGAGAGTCTGACTCTCTAACGCAGCCTTGTCCCGCGATGCCTTCTCACGCATCAGGTTTCGGCGGTGGTAGAACAGGTATCCCGGCAACAGAAAGCCGGCGAATGAAAAGATCAACAGGCTGACGTTTATCTGATTGGTGGAGAAGGGAAATGTATTATTCATTCATTTTAATCACTTCAGGGTATCAGATTAAAATTATTAAATCATTTATTTATTAAATGTCGAGATGTATCTTAATTATATCTTATATCTTAGGAAGTATATTTTTATTTGTTTGGTCTCAAACTGCTAGCGTGTACAAGAAAAGCCCTGGAGGGTAACATGTAATCTTATTTTAAAGTCACATTCAGGCAACTCGTAGCCTACAGCCAGGAACTCAGTCTGTAGCAATATTTACTCATTTCACTAACCTATAATACCCTTATGTGATTTGTTCAGCAATACCATTTGTTCCATTATACAATTATACCTTTAAAGGTAACGTGTTCCTGCGCACATACTGACAGCGTGCTGAACCGAGCCTCATCGGGAACTCTTTCTGATTTTCAGCGCTTGAAAATTAGAAAGAGTTTGACACGACGCTGACATGACGACTGTCTCCTATTGGCTGATGGTCATATCAGAGTATGGTTGGTCAAGTTTAACTTTCAGCAGATGCCAGACTGTAATTTTCACACATCGCCATGCCATTGTGAATAGTTCTCATAGAAACCAATGGCAGGAGGTGCACAATCTTTGCGCTATAATATAACTGGCTGTAATTTAAATCACAGGTTTATATTCTAATACGTTATCATTTCCATAATAACAACTAACAGGTGAAGTTTTCTGTAAGGAGGCGTTTATTTAACATTTATGAAAGGAGTCTGCAACGTTTTGTAAAGAATCTTCAGGATGAAGGAGTTTACGCGTTGTGGTTTCTTAATAACACGACAGGCTATGTTTTTTTTTCGTCTTATTAACAAAAGTGATAGCAGAAATGGACTTGTTTTATTCCTTAATCATTATACTGGGTATTATAAAGCATTCTCTATGTGAGCGTCTTACCCAATAACCATCTCCTTTCAGTGGTCCCAACATTGCCATGAAGAGTGGCTGCTGCAGCAGGGCAATGACAGCGCTGATCATAGACTGTAGCCCAGTCAGAGTGCCAAAGTGGTTCGACGGGTAGCTGAGTGTGAGAGAGAGAGAGAGAGAGAGAGAGAGAGAGAGAGAGAGAGAGGAATAACAAGAAAGAATCAATACTGCTTCTGTCTGAACAGAACATTGTGTACAAGGTTCCCTCATGGACCTTTATATACAGATTACTAATAAACTGACTGATCAGAAAATCGTTAATCGTGGATGTTCTGAAAATCCTAACCTTTTTCTATACAAGTATGAACTATGAATTTGCAAACTGGAACTGCCCCATGTTCCCGTCCCCTTCCTCTGAGGAACTGGTGTTGTACTGCCTGCATCTGCATACTGCAACATGATTGGCTCCTATTATTTATGATGAAATGACACTTGCCGATTAGGTGTTAAATACTAACTCAGAATTTCCAATCATTTCCGCTCCTTGTGTGTTAAAAACTGCGGCAAGCACACTCAGACCAGTTTGGGCACTCAGATGAATTCATAACATTTCTAGAAATGTTTAGTTTCCTGTTACAGGATGTAACTTTTCCTCAGGGTAACTTTTTCTAAGTTACCTCAACAGATCTAACACCTAACGCATATCAAGCTGAAGGCTAGAGTCTTATCTGGAAAAGTGTATAAAAGTGTTTAGGTCAGAAATTTAGAGGTTATGGTGAGCAGGAAGTGTCAGCGCCTTTCTGATGTAAGGATAAAAGATGATTGGCACATGACTGGTGTCTGCTTTTTTTGGTGAATGAATTCCCACTAACATCATGGACCATTGAGGATTTGTTAAATTAAAAAAATGTGTCTTGTAGGTCAAAACCCTATATCAGACTGTGTGTGTGTGTGTACTTACACAGCAGCATACAATCCTCCGCAGCAGGAGTGGATGAAACCTCGGACCATGGTGTGCAAGATGAATGTTAAGATCTATACACAGAGTGAGTGACACAGGGGGAAGACAAATAGTCAATAACCAAAACCAGATGAAGGCTAAAACAAGCAGGACAGAGTGAGAGACAGCAGTTCTGCAGCTCCAACAAGCTTGTTCATATGCCATCAGGAAATGGGGAAACGCTCCCAATACGTGCCCTATAGATAAGAAACAAGTAGTACTGCATTCATCTACTATCTTCCTGTTCTAATGAAGCCATTCTTACAAACACACCCTCAATGTCAAGCATAGTAATAAAGTAAAGCATCATCATAGCTCGTTTGGGCTTCAGTAGTAAAGTCAGAGAAACGTGTTCAGACAGAGACATATACAGCACACACACACACACACACACACNACACTCACGAAACCAAATTACATCATGTCAGATATTTTTCCACTTTCAATGTGACAGAGCAACCAAAAACAAGTGAAAACAAACAAAAAAAAAAACACATAATGACCTGGTTTCACAAGTTTGCACACCCTTTTATAATGAGGCATGAGAGATGAGAGTGCTCAGAATTAACCACATTAATTAGTGACATTCACACTCATGTTCAGAAGTAATTATCACGCCCCTGTCTTCAATGAAGTGATTCTGATTAACCGCAAATAAAGTTCAGCAGTTTCTGTAAGATTTTCTTGACACCTTCTTGGTTTCATCCAACCGCTGAAGGCATGGACCGCGAAAAGAGCTTACGGAGTAAATACGAGATGGCATTGTCAACAGGTATCAATCAGGAGAGGGGTATAAAAAAAAATCTTTTTTTCAAAACATTAGATGTACTGTGGGAATACCGTGAAGGCCATCATTAGCAAGTGGAGAAAATGGGGCACCACAGTGTCATTACCAGGAACAGGACATCCTCCAAAATTGACGAGAGGATATCTGGAAAGTACTCTTTCTGCCTGTGACAAAAATCTCTCGTATTCTTCACATGGCTGGGCTATGGGGTAGGGTGGCTAGATGGAAGCCTGTTCTCGAAAAAACATCCAAGCCTGCCTAAATCACCCCAAATCATGCAGCAAAATGTGCTACGGTCTAATGAGATGATTATTTTGGGCATAATTCTAAGGATATGTTTGGTGCAATAACAAGACAAGTTTATCACCCAAGGAATACCATACCCATGGTGAAGCATGGTGGTGGCAGCATCGTGCTATGGGGCTGCTTCTCTTCAGCTGGCTGACCCCGAGATCAGTTCCACCCCCCTTAGTACCTATCGAAGTTTATGGTTAGATAAAACCGTGTTTTGGAACATTGCGACCATAGTGCGGTTACTATGTTGTTGTTTTTTTGTGTAGTTCCTCTACTGTACTCCAGCGAGCCCTATTGGATCTTCTAGGTTAAGGGATAAAATGGATGTAGGCAGTAGAGTAAGACATACCTGTTTGGTTAAGAGGAAGTATGGCTTTCACTTACATAACCTCACTGCAAATGGAGTTCGGATTGAGAAACTAAGGTTTTCAGCTCAATCATGTAAGTGTATCAGTTTATTTTGTGCTGTGTAACTTTGCACTTACTTTGTAAGTAGTTTAACTAGTGGTGAAATTATGGGTTGTTGTTAAATGTTAATGCTAGTTGTTTGTTTGATTTTTAGAAGAACTCTTTTTGTTTCTGTCTCTCTATTTTCTTCTTTACCCTGAATTCTCATCAATGGACTAAGAAATAACTTCATCAAAACTTGTTCATCGCGGGACAAATCAGCAAAAAAAGAACTGCAACGCACGTTTTAAGGAAACTCGGATTGCCGATTGTTTGTGATACTCTTGCTATCGGACTATTGGATTTTCTTTCACCCTCTATCATCATCATTATCATCATCATCATCATCATCATCATCATCATCGAGGACTTCAGTATTTGGATTCAGTGCATACTTCGGCTTAGAGGCGAATATTCATTCAACCAGATAATTTTTTTTCCCCTTTATTTTGATAAATGATAAACGCAACGGGTTGTTTTGCACTCAAACAAGACTTTAATGACTGTTTTTCGTGCATATGCTGTAGCGTTCTGTGGATTGCCTTTACTTTTTATAAACACTTTGTAAAGTCCTACTGTGTTTTTGTCGTTTTCAGCTGAGGGACCCTCCCCTAGAATATATTTGTGATTTTGCACCTTTGAAAAAATTCACCGGGACAGTTACAGCCTGCTTCTGTTAGACAGCTGAAGATGAAGAAAAAGTTCAAAAACTGCCAAATTAAGATGTGTTACATTGGTAGATTCTTACACAAAAAATCTGAGTGCTGTATTACAAGCAGAAGGTCCTTTAACAAAGTATTAGTTAACGGGTGTTCGCACTTATGCAGACAGTTTTTTTTTTTTTTGCTAAAACATTTCTAGTTGTTTTTCACTTGCTATATCACAATAAATGTGGAAGAAGGTCTGACATGATTTATCTTGGTTTCATTTTTTTACATCACAAAAACCTGCAATTTTAACAGTTCGATAGATAGACAAACATAGATCAGACTGACAAACACAGACAGACAGACAGATAGATAGATAGACAGACAGATAGATAGATTAAAAATATCACTCTTCATTTTGAGTTCTTTACAAGAGTCAAGTAAAATAAAAACACCATGTCCGAGGCTTTGAATAATTCTCTAAAGCAAGCAATTTTCCTTGCACTGCACTCTAAAGAGAATAATAATAAGAAGAAGCTGATGTAACTTTAACAGTACATGGGACACAGCTGGAAGATTATCATCTGTGCCAGAGCATTAGAAGATCAAGAAGGCTCAGACACAGGATTCACTTTTAGGAATGAAGGATATTCAGAGGATCAGACTTGAGTTCAGACAAGTTCCTGCTAACAGAGCAGCTGTAGAGTCTGTGCTAAGGTGCACTGAAGCTGTTCTGGTGGTTCTTCCTTTAGTTAGTGACCTATCAATATCTACACTTGTCCTACACTACATCCTACAATTGTACACTGTAGTTAATGCTCCGAGATTTCTCCATGTTAAGTTCAGGAATTAGATTAGATTAATCAAAACCAGGGATAGAGACACAAAGCGCTTACCTGTAGTGGCAGGTTGTCAATGACTGAGGTAATGCCAAACAGGACGAGCAGCAGGTTGGTAAAAGAGAAGGCTCTTATGGCGTTTGTCAGTTTCTGGATCTTTCTGTCACGCTTCGGTCTGGAGGAAGAACTGCTACAGGACAAGACAATCAGAAACATCTTCACGTATCTGTGTTACAATTTCATATCCTTTTTACCACATTGTCTACCCTTACAGAGTGTTTCTGTCACCATGTCCGTGTGTGTGTCTCACCTTTGCTCTCCCTTCGTAGGACTCTGATCATCACACTCCTTCATCTTCCAGTCCATGATGTAACCAATCAGAGGGCACGTGACCAGGCACAGGAGCTGCAGCGTGCCAAAGATGGATGAATAAAAGCTCACTGTAGAAAAACACACACACACACACACACACACACACATCAGCACATTAAAAGCTCACCACAGAAAGCAGAAATATACAGGTGCTTTAAAATGGCACATCTCCTTTACACAACCTGTCCACAAAAACTACACTGAACAAAAATCTACACAAGACCTTTTATCATTCTGTCCTTAACATGAAAAGTTTCGCGACCATTATTTTTTAATGCTGTATGTCGTAACCTTCATTTAGAACTTGGATCATCAAATGGCAGACTACTGGCTGGATCTGGCCCCAACCCATCCTCAAAATTTTTTCCAGTTGCAATAAAATTATGTTGAATCTGTAAAAAAATGCTATAAGCTGAAAGGTGTAACTACATACAGGCGGGTGATGTAGCAAATACGCCATCTTTAACTGTTAGACTGAAAACAACGAGGGCTGTTACGAGCACTGAAACAATGATTGCTCTGCAACAATCTGGCCCCAAGTCAAATCTAACTGATGATCCCTGATTTGTAGGGATTTACGTGCTGAAATCCCCTACTCAAGAACTGACACAGAACACATCATCACCTCACAGCTCAAATACAGTTGAGCGAAAATGAAAACCACCAACCAGATTAAAATAACTATAGTTGGAGACATGTTCCATCCTGGTGGAGGTTAGCCAACATCGGCTAACAGCTGAAATTTAGTCTTGTTGTCATTAAGTTTTGTTGATGGTGAGGCTTTATTTAGACTCCAAATGCTGGAATAACCAAAATGCGAATCCCAAATATAAACCTTTTGACCCCTTCCTTACCTTTCGTTTCAGTTTCCTGTACCAGGTGCTCAGAGGCTGAAAGGTGCAAAGAAACAAATGTAAGCAATTCAGTTAAACTGAGGAAGTTCAACAACATAATTAGAAGACATACTGAATCACAGCTGTAATGCAAATTTCCAAATTCATCAGAGACCATTAAATGGTAGAGCGAGCATCGCATTAAACACTGTCTCGTCCAGTTAAAATCATTTTAACTTTATGTTGTTTTTGGGGGAAACTGTCCCCAGGTCAGTTATGTAACCTGGTGTATGTATATGCATGCACACTCACGGTGAGGGTCTCCATGTGTGACCATAAACTCCAGCAGTTTGTTCATGGCTCCCATGTAAAAGATGATACGCAGCTGAGTCATCCCCATAGTAATCAGACTCCACAGGAAGATGGGAGAAAACACGGAGCGACTGAAAGAAACGGAGGCTGCAACAGAGAAAGAGAAAGATCACATCAACTCTGTCGCTCCATTTGCTGAGTGTGAAACAGAGCGAAATCCATAGCACTGGTTTGTTTGCGTCATGGTTTGGCACGTTATACACAAAAACAACAAAAGAAATTTGGTGTCATGTAGGGCTGTAACTGTACTTGTAAATTTTCCATTCATTGTTCAGAAATATAGTGACATAAAACAAACCATTGCCAAGTGTGTGTAGAAATCAGAAAAATCACAGTGAACGCAGAGCTGGCTGTAATTAAGCAACTGGATAATTATGCAAATATCTACATTAAAACATTTATCAGATTCAGACTTCATTTTCTCTCTTTGTTCTTTTGTCCAAATATCCAGAGCACATTTTTGCGGCACTACTGGAGTTTTGGTCTTTGGCTCAGTTTGCAGTCTAAGTTTAACAGCTTGCCATGTTTGATTCAGGGTCAAACAGCTTCCTCACTGCAAAGTGAAAGCACCCTAGGACTCCTTTTAGACCTGGTGCTTTCATGCATCTTTTACCTGGACTGGTCCTCTAAGACTTTAAAGACTTTAAGTTAAACGTGTTTCTGATAAGCTGGATTTAATTCTGATTGCTGTGTTGAGAGTTACATTGCATGCAAATCAGCTTATAACATTTATCCACCAACTCCTGGTACTTTTCCATCTTTCGAGTTTTGATTGTCAAATGTGGCCGGATTTTAATCTGTTTTAATTGAGCCTTGGATGCCATGAAATTCATTTTTATGCAGATCATTCATATCCAGATATAATCCTGACACCCAAGACATTTATTGAATGAACAAACTCCATCGGAAACATTATTTAAATGTGCACAATAATAGTTTGGATATATGAGCCATAGAGCGTTTTATTCCTGACTTTTACACTCACTCTATTAAAACTGTCAGTTAGATCAAGATCTTCTAATTTACTACTATGTTTTGAGTTACTGAGGTTTGGATGAAACCCATTAATTTCAAAGACCAAATCAAACAGGCTAAAAACTAACACCAATAATAGATACTGACTCTTAATCTAGCATGGGTGATTGCTTGCCATAAAATAAAATTTATTGATGCGTGTGAACTCCTGATGGAACTTTCCATTCAAGAGATATGGGAAAATGTTGATTGCAGTGCCTATGATTTCAGCAGCCTCTGTGCTCAGAGGGATTTTTGTATTATTTGTCTTCTAAGATAAAACAGTTAGCTGTTATTTATGGATATAGATATATTATCTTTATATAAATAAGCCTGAAGGGAGTAATTGAAAATGAAAGAATAAAATTTAACCAATAAGGTTTGGAATTCAGACATTATTAAAAGCTGGTTTAAGTACCAGGTCTGGCTATTCAGACCCCCCCTAAGAATCTTATACATAGTCTAAAAAGGAGATGAGACAGACGTCTCAGACAAACCGCTGCCATTGTCTCAGTCCATGTAGAGCATGATTTGGTGATTTAAAGCCTACCAAACTGTACTTATCCAAATCAAGATTATTACTGAGCAAAGCTCACACAATAATCTTAATTCATGTCTTTATTGCTTTGACATATTTTACCCCACCTATAATTTGCTTGTTTCAGTCTGTCCTTCAGACGTCCTTCACTGACCTAAAAACCGCTATAGGGCAAGTACTGCCCCTCAGAACTGAGACCAAAGTCCTTGTTTGACTATAGCACTGTCGTTTCTCGGTTCGGCCATGGGGCTGTGTATGTGTGTGTGTGCACGTGTTTGTGCTGATATAACATACGCGTTGCAGTATGGGCCACATCGGTCACTTGGTCACTCGAGTGGTTGAGCAGTTCTTGTTTTTTCTCCTCTCCTGAAGCCAGAGTGTGTTTTTGAGAGTCATCACCTGAACGCATCTTCTTCCTGAGAGCGGGAAACACGAATTGTACTCTCACTCTGATACTTAAATTTTGTAATGTCGAGTGCTGAAAGCTTAATCATCGGATTGGATTGTTTACACACTTTTTGCTTACTTTAAAAAGTGCTAAAGGAATATGCCAGCGTCTTTCAACATAATCTCTATCCACTATAGAGTAAGTGTAATTACCACAAACAAGAATTTCAACATTTCTCTGTAGTGAGAAAAGAAAAAAAACAGAGATCCCCGGTTATTCAAGACACAATTATAATAAAAGTCTGAGGGCAGTTGGTGAATTCTATTAACAGATATTGAAACCAACACAAATTCAAGGCTCCCAAGTGGCACAACTACTAGCGTTCACCCTGGGAGCCGATCCATCATTGCGAGTTCATAATACTGATGATGCCACAGTCATCCATGACCAGGAGGAAAAGCGGCCATGCTCGGTGGGTGGGAGAGATGGCATACACTTTCTCCCCTGTCAATCACAATGACACTAGCCAATTGTGGGTGTCTGTGAGCCTATGTATGTGGAAGAGGGCAGATAGCTCTTTCCTCTGAGTCTAGATAGTAGCATTATACACGTTACGCATAAGCATTCATTGACGACTCTGACAACTGCCCTTTTAAATTCTTTAAATTCTTGTATGTAGTAATCACATATAAGTTACACATTGTGTTGACAGAGTACATAATACACACTGACAGAGACTAAATACTTTCTTTCTGCCTTTAGGACTACTTGCAAATGACGTCTGGATCCAGTAGAATGTCATTGGGCATGCTGAGAAGAGAACATGCCACTCATACTAACACTCTGAGTTTCACCTGGGTGGTTAGAGAATTCTTTAGAAACAGACTCCCTCCTTCATTACATTAGGACATTTTAATATATCAGTGTGTGCATAATAAATAAAACGTTTTACACTGACATCTCCTCCATTTCCTCGGGTGTGGGGAACGCCTCCACTGGCCAATTCAGTAAGCAGTTGATAAAGATCAGGACGGCAAGACCAGACCAAACCCACATGATCACAGTGAACGACACCCCAGCATCATATATCAGCTATTGAGAGAGAGAGAGAGAGAGAGAGAGAGAGATGATTAGGGAGAATCTTGTTTTTGTGGTGAATGCTCATTTACACTTCTTTGTTTGAATAAGATCATGAGTACCTCATATAAACTATGAGATAATTCCAGCCAACCTATCTTTCATCTATATTTCTGATGCAACAGTTATGGAGCTTTGCACCACACAAAGCTCCACCACTTGCCTCACGGCATTCTCTCCCTCATTCTCTTTCCCACATTGCATTTTCATGTAATGGCTGCATCTACTGTACCTGGCAAAATGCCAACATCTTTTTTGCCGTTCCTCCTTTCAGTGCTTTTGTATAATTGTTATGGATAATTATAAATGAATACAGTTTAAAATACAGAAATGGTATGAACTTGCAAAATGGGAACAGTGTTGCAAAATACACAATCTCACATTGTATTAAGTGTCTCTAAAATATCTGTTACACATTAACTATACAGGCAACAATAACGTACCTACTGGGAATGAATGCCTTATTATGGACTACAGCTTCAGCACATCTTCAGTTTCTTCAGCTCATGTTAAGTACACTTGTGTATCTTGACATTTTGAAGTCTAACTTCTTGGTACTTCCCATGCCATATCTGTGTTGTAACATGCTAACGTGTTGGCAGCACCTGCATACAGCACAGTACTGACCCCGCCTTGAAGGGTATCACATTTTGTAGTGAAAACTGAAATGAACTTAACAACTGATTTACCCAATATGTGTAGGTGTCAGATTGGATGAAGACCACTGGTGAATAGCAATTTTCAACTCTTGTGACAGATTAGCAATCGGATTGAGGTCTGGACTTTGACTGGGTCATTGTAGCACATTCAGATTCTTGGTGTTAAACCACTCTGATGTAGATTTGGCAGTGTGTTTTGCATCGTTGCCTTTCTGGAAGGTGAACCATCCATTTTTCTCTCACCCCTGACCATGACCCCATTTTTCTCTCAACCCTGACCATCATTCTCTGCTAATAAAAAGCATTGCTACAACATGATGCAACCACAACAATGCTTCACTGTGATGGTGTTCTCAAGTTGATGAGCATCGCTGGGTTTCTGTCAAATGTAGCCCTTTGTTCCAAGGTTTTATAAAAAAAATGACATTCTTTTGACTGCTTTCTATAAAGCCCAGCTTGATGGAGTCTCCAGGGTATGGCTGTTCTGTGAATAGCTTCTCCCATTTGAGCTTTTGATATCTCCAGCTCCTTCAGAGTTATCATTGGTCTCTTGATTACTTCTCTTTTAGATGCCCTCCTTATCCAGTAACTGACTATTTGTTGAGAGCCTCATATAAGCAGAGTTAGGGTTGAATCAACATAGGCTCAAGTCAAGAGACACAATGACTCATAAGTGATCTTAAACCCAATCAAGAGGTTAAAAGCTAAAATCTGTGGGTTTCACACAATATTCTGTGCAGACAGACCTACACAGGATCAGTCTGACTGTGAATCGTAGGTAAAAATCATATATTGTGTGAAAGGATGACATGAGATAAAATCCTTACCTTAACTCCGGGGAAAGTGACGGCGGATGATGCGTAAGAGCCGATCATCAGTGACATCACGGTGGAGCTGAGACTCCCGAACATGTTGGGAAGCTACAGTGGAAGGGACAGAGCATACACAAAAGTTACAACAACTTCCAGCACTGAGCGTGAACAAAAAATGGAGAATGTTGGATCCAGTAACTGTTTTGCACAAAGTTTAAGATGTGGACTCTTGGTGTTTGCTTTTCTTGGAGATTCCACTTGTGCCTAACAGAAGAGATTGTGTTTGTGGTGTGGTTCTGTTTCTGTGGAAATCACAGCGGTGTGAGAAGGCTACAGCAAACTGGGTCAAACAACGACATGGTGACAAACTAGTGGCAAGAAACTGTGAACAAACGGGATATCCTCGCTCCCTGGGGCCAAAGCCACAGAAAGAGACACACACAGAGAGAGAGAGAGAGAGACAGAGAGAGAGAGAGAGAGAGAAAGAGAGATTGTTTCCTTCTTTCATTTACTCAGATGTATTATGTATGCCCCACACTCACCCACAACAGCACAGAACTACACTAACGCTCAGGCTATTTGTATGCATGTGCATACTTGTAATTCAGTTGTATGAACATGTGACACTGGGCTTTGTTTAACAAGTATGTAATTAAACACACACACTCAGAATATTTGCTCTCACGTATGCTTCAGCACGGATATGCCTTGCTTATTGACTGAAAGGTGGATTAACTGTTAACAGCTGTGTGTGAAAATAACCATATAATGATTATTCATCCCAGGTACTCCTCAAATGTAAAACACTTTACTGTTCCAAATCACAGTGTATTGAACATCGCTGAACATTACATTTTTTACATTTCCTTTTTTGCCTCAATGACTGTAGGTTTTAGTAAGAGTGTGTGTGTTTTTGAGTGAGTGAATAGTGTCAGCTCCTGTAAAACATGACAGAGTGGGCTGTTATAGTCAACCATCAATGACAGGGTGAGTGATGCAGCCCGAGTTACTGTTAACTCACAGACGTTGATTTTTTTCCTTTACTACTGTTCAAGAAAATTCATCAATACCTTCTGACCAATTCAAGAATTCAGCAGTGCTGTTGTATGAATGCATATCACTACAAATCTATAAATATTAATCGTCACATAAATTTGCATTTTTGCATGCTACAAATGGACACAATTAGACTCAATATACATCTTCTTCTTCTT
>CM074951.1:4633181-4650454 GCA_037577455.1 Pangasius macronema
TCCTCATTTATTACCTAGACTCAATATACATATAATTTATAAATGATACATAAATATGCAATCATGGTATTCACTGTGAACCATTTAGTTTTTTACACAGCACTGTATTAACATTAACCAGTTAACTAGCCAGCGTACCTAACCATTTACCAGCAGCTTGGCAAGTTTTCTGTCAAGCCAGGAGGTGACTGATAAACTAGTTAACCGTGTAATGAAACTGCCTTTGTCTTAGAATGCAGAGATGGTGATGATGGTGATGATTTTTCCCCCTTTTTTTTGGAAAACCAGCGCTAGCTGTGTTCGATCATACTTTTAAAAACATATGAATTGGAAGCTCATGATATGAAAACTGGCATTAAACATTAGCCTGGAACTGGAACAGGATCTGACACTATTCACTTACACACACACCCACACCCACACGCACACACACACACACACACACCCACACACACACACCACAGAGTTCATTGAGGGCATTTCCTGTTTTAACACTACAGAAATTTCCTATGACTTCCTTCAAGGTAAGATACTAAAATAATCACTAGGAAAAAAAATTAAAATGTTTGTTTTAGTTCATATTGCTACAAGTGTTTGACAGAGAGAGAGAGAGAGAGAGAGAGAGAGAGAGAGAGAAGGAGAGAGAAAGAGAGAGAGAGAATGCAATATCCAATGTTTGAGAGAGAGAGAGAGAGAGAGAGAGAGAGAAACTGTCAGGTCATAACCTTCAATGGCTAAATAGCACGGTGTGATTCTGTACATGCTGGCACTAAAAATACATAGCAAGAGAGTGAGAGCGAGAGAGGGAGAAAGCGAGGGAAAGAGTAAACAGGAGGGGGTGTTCTGGGTTCTGTATTTCTAAGAAGAGCAGGACACAGAGTCACAGGATGAAAAGGGCTGGTTGTGTTCAGAGCTGAGCACCTGGGCCACATGTTTTTCCAGTGCACGCTTAGGAATGTGTAAGAGTTTACACGTGTGGTGTGTGTGTGTGTGCACACATGAGGGTGAAAGATGTATGTGTGTGTGTGCAAATTGTTGGCACTTGATAAATATGGTCATTGTCTCACATAAGAGATCACAGGTATTTCACACACTCTGCATATAAAATGTCCAACACAACACTTTTTTGTAACAGACACTCCATTGCCATGGAAGGATGTTGAAGACATGTAACGTCTGTAGTGTGTAAGGAGGCATTACAGTGCTGTGTGTGTGTGTGCGTGTGTNGTGTGTCCTTGTCTGTTTTAGACAAAGGAGAATGGGCGGGGGAATTGTAGGTGTGGAGGAACTTGCTCTCTGTGACTGGTGGAAACTATTAGCCTTTCCAAGTCATGTACCCGGCCTAACTCCCACCCACAAACACACACTCTTACTGGAATGCATAACTGTCGTGGCTAAACACCACGTGCTTACCTACATGTAATTCCACAGCAAAACAAACCTCTGGCCAGTCTTCTTTGGTCTCTCTCTCCCTCCCTCCCTCTCTCTCTCTATGCATTCTCCCCTTACTGTTTTCTTACCGTGAGAGACGTGAAGGTCAAACAGATTCCTCCGAAACCATTGAGCGACAGAGCAAGAAAGATCAGGGCAGAAAGGACTGGAAAAAGAAAAAGACACAGAATGATAAGAAACCATAGCAAATTATCTTGTATTTGATGCATTCCGTATGTGGGCCATGGTGTCGTTTTTGTATTTGATGCGTTTTCCAATCGGACCTGCTGATTAACATTTACATTTATGGCATTTGGCAGACGTCCTTATCCAGAGCGCCTTACAGAATACACATACATCCTCATACTGGTTCACTAGATCAGGGATAAGAGTGGTATCAGTCTAAAGACCCTGTTGGGGTGGTAGTATAATATGAAATACACAACACTGAAATATGATGTTAACTGACATGGCACAGATGTTCCTCATGAATATTTAACACGTATTGTGTTATCGCACGTCTCCGTCACAACTGTGACATTTCCCTTAACTTCCCTGACCAATATGATACAAGAGTATCAAAATGGAAAAATTACCTCTGTGTGTGTGTGTATAATTAGTATGTGTGTGTTTACCATATCTTTGACTCACCTTGAGGCTGATATGCTGACACAGACATCATTGCACAGGAGAGAGCAAAACACGCGCTGAGAGAGAAACAGATCAGGAGTGAGTTTAATGTGACCAGACAAGGGGATTGATTAAATTGTAACCCTTTACTTGAGTCACTTACCAAGAAAATGTGGTAACAAATAATGCATAACAAAAAATCTAACATCTGAATCTCATTTCAGATGTGAATACAGATGTTTGCAGTTTGCAGTTTGCACATATAACATCAATCGTTACACTTCCTGTGGGTTTGTAATCATCTCTTCATAAATATAGCACTGTGCTAATACACCATCGTCACAGACGTGGGAGGTTTCTATAAAGAAAATTCACTGAAAGCAAAGGTGCATTGAAAGCAAAGGGTGCTTGGATGTCATTGGACCAAAAAAGGCCATGATGATTAACATGGGAGTAAACAGTACTGATGCACTGATCCATCTTCAGTAACTGTTTTATCCTGGTCAGGAATGCTGCAGGTTAAATTACAAGATATCAGAGACGGGTACAGACAAAATGCCTACAGGAAGGGCTGGACTGATCATAAATCCTTCAGGAATCAATGTGAGTGAGATTAAAGTGAGATTACCACTGAGTGAAATTATGAAAAGAGTCTGAATAGAAGTTTTATGCTCATTTACACCACGATTAATGATCTGTTTGTATTTACACTCCTCTCAAATACTGGAAATTTTAAAAGTTTGGGATCATGAGGAACAAAATTGTGTCACATAGCTGCACTTATAAGAACATTAAAGGTGCTACTTGTAGTGCGTTAAAATGTTCCTAGCCTTGTAATAGTCATATATTTTTAGGAGTACCTAGAAAAATTTAGGGTTTGCAATAAACTCATGCAATTTATTTCAAGCAAATTGCCTCTTTAAGGGGTGGGGTCAGTTGGTAGAAAGAGAAGACTTATTGATGTTTTCATATATGTTTGTGTGAGTGTGTGTGTTTATTTGTGTACCTCCCAGTGAGGCGCAGTGGTCTGGGCCCGTATCGATCCATGAAGATGCCGAGAGGCAGCGTGGCAGCACTGAGCAGGAAGGATCCAATGGTAAAGCCCAGGTTGAGCATCTCCTCCTGCTCTACACATCCGAGCCAATCCTCTTGAGCGTCAGTACTAACATTAGCCACCTTTGTCTCATTTTCTAGCAGTGAGACAGAAAGGCAGGAGAAACAAAAGAGAAGTGATCAGCGTATGGTTTATTCATGGTTTTGGTGAGCCCAGGCTCTTGTGTCACGGCTGAATGACCCTGACTGGCTGTGTCTGAGTGTGTTTTTCCATCCTTTCTAGGGCAGCTTACCTGTGCAAAGATGTGAGTAAAAGCCCTCGTTTTTCAGCATGATGAGCAGAGATCCCCAACCAAGCAGCACAGCCGAAAATCCCAGATTTTCCACCACTGCTGTGCAGGCCATCCACCATCGCCTCCGGAACGCCTGAGAGAGTGAGGGAGCCAGCCATCTGCCAGAAAATAGAGAAAAATTGAGAATAAGATTCATCAAATTACACATCAATAAATGTTTTATCGCACTTTTCCAAAGTGATGCGTAAACTGTAACATATTTCTATATACAGATACAAAACAGCTGGTTCTTGTCCTGTAAAATCTGCTTGGTTCCAGAATAAAATGTTGCTGGTCTAGAAACAGTAACACTATAACACAATAATAATAATAATGCCTTAAATTGTTCCTAGACTTGTAACATTCATAGATTTTTAGGAATACGTAGAAAAATTTACAATAACATGCAATAAAACCATGCAAAACATGCAATAAAGCCATGCAATGGACCTGTTTCTTTATTTCGAGCAAATCTTTTCTGGCCAAAATTTAACCCCATGCTCAGTAGGAACTGAACGGCTCAGCTCTGCTCATTTTTAGGGGCGGAGTCAGCTGGCAGTAAGGGAAGGATTACCGAAAGAAGTGGACTTCTACAGCTCTTAATTCTCCCTCTCGGCTAATGTGGCTTTGGGAGGGACAGAAATGAGCATCCAGGTAATCGTTTACAGCAACTTGATCGTCGTTTGAAATAAAATATCTCAGACGCACCGCCGAACAGCGAGTGCTTTAATGCGTGCTGCCATTTTCTTTCACAAAACATGAAAAGCAGCTCAAAAGAACACCCTCACGAACACACACCTGTTGCTTACTCAAAAGGCCTGAAATAGCGCTAGGCTCTAGACTCCACTGCATCAAACTAAACTTCACTGTTAAAATTCAAAACTCCAACAATCGGTGTATTTGCTAGTTATTATACTCCACTGCTCAAATGCATATAAAACCAGTGAGTGTGTTTATATGTATAACTATCCGATTACTGCACAAACTCTGATTTTGGCAATAATCCGATCAGCATATTTACTTACACTGAGTACTCTAATTATCTGGAAATGCTTTATCTGCATAAATCGGCTTTATTTTTAGCAAAATTATTACTTTATGGACCAGCAGTGAGGTGGTAACATGTAACATGTAGCCTCTAAATAGTTTAATATTTTGCAATATTAATATTTTATAAACAGAGCTTTCATAAACACTATCATTTCATTTTCTCCACATACACATCCTATATTTTTAATTACAGTTGGATTCAAGATTACTGGTCTGCGCATAACGCTGGCCTTAGTTGAGCTGTATTTTGATCCAAGGCTTGACATCTTCCTCAATTTCTAAACAAAGAATGAAAGGTACCAAATTATCAGTACTTAACTTTTAAGGTTTTGGATTAAAAATCCAGGTGGCGAGTCCTTAAAAATTAAACAGCCTCTAACAAATGACCACAGGTACATATAAACACACTGAGTTGTGCTATATCTGGAGCACTTAACTAGGCTAATAAGTAAACCTCAGTACATGTGCTCTGTGTGACCATTCTCTATTTCCATTTGTGTTGTACACAAACAATGAAAGAGGTCACTCCAGTCCTTTTGGCTACTGCAGAGGGCTCGTTGCCCAGTTTCACCTGTAACACCATCATAAACCTTCAGATAGAAACAGAACAGTGTGACCAGGCATAGTCAGCAGGTCAATGAATGTTTCACGACAGCGCTGATACTGCTCATGTTGTCTTAGGGTTACATTAACGCTGTCACGCTGGGTCGGCCTGCATTTTCATGACAGGATTAATGTGTTCCCTTTATTCATCGGTATAAAAAGCACGTGTGCATGTTGTTCTACCTTCCATCATGAATTGCAGGCGTGACAAAACAGAGAGGCGAGACTGACCCGTCACACAGCTATGGCAATGAACAGTCAAAAAGAACAAGGAAAGGGGAATAGAATGGGGGACAGAAAGAGAAAGACAAGAAAGGAAAAAACCTTTTCATTCGACTTTAAGTGAGGGCAAGACTAAAGTGTGTAGGTCAGCCATTCAGTGTAGGTTTCTTTGTGTTTAATGTGATTAGACACAGCCCACTAGGTAGCTTTGTCTCCAGCAGCATGGCTTATGGAGGGATTTCTATTGTAAGTCATACCGCCTATTAGCACACATTCTATTACACACACACACACACACACACACACACACACACACACACACACACACACACACACACACATTTCATTTCTACACTTTGCGTAAAAAAAGCACTAGAACATTGCGCATTTGAGTGTCCCACCAATTCCAGTGGTAATAAACTGTGTACAGGGTTTCTCTGTACAAAGGTATCTGTTTACTATGCACATCTGAAATTCTGCAAATGTGTTGACACACAACTGTCCAGATGACTCTACTAACGTCCCATCACTCAACTATGAAGGGTGAGTGAGGAAACAAAGTGGAAATCACATTAGCACTAGTGTTGCAAAAGGTACCACCAGTCCAATACTACAACGTGGCAAATGATTTAATATCCTGACTGTCAATAATTTCAAGTCTTTATTTACACAATTCGCACTATGTTAAAGGTTATTGTACTACAGATGAATCAAATAGTTCAGGCTGCTCTGACATGGCTTGACCAGTCTCATTTTTATGTAGAGTACTTTTAAATGAGCTTAATAACACCGAGATTACACCACTTATCTGTCAGTTATTTTGAATCGACACATCTAAAGAGTTTAATTCAGTAACGTATTCGATCTTTTGCAGATAGAAACAATCAACATACCAAAAACAGAAATTCTAAATTGTGTCCTGCATTTTGTATTTGTTTAAAACTCTATATAAAGAATACCACACAATGACAAGTGGGTTTATCTTTTTTTAAACTAGCACTACTGTGTAAAGTGTGACACAAAAACCCACAAACATATATCTGATATATGTCTAACGCATATCACGTGTATAGAATGAACGCTAACCGGCTTCCTCCCCCAGCCCTAAAACGGATGACAATTTTCTGAAAAGTTATCGTATCTTTTTTTTTTTTTTAATACAAACTGAGTTGTGTTAGGAATCCACAAATGTGAGGAAATTCTGGAAGTTCATAAGCATATCATAAGCGTAGCTAGGGCTGGGAAGTATGATGTTATGATATTGATACTGCAATTAATTAAGTCACGGTACACTTTTCTGAAAGTATCACAGGTAGTGACAAGCAGTTGGGAGTGGCTGAAGGTTAAAATATAAATCATTGTTACATAAAATGCGTTTTCAAGGTATAAACTGAGATATATCACGAAAACCATAATAAAGGTACTCGAAATGACAATGCTGTGTGCGGATATGTTGTATTATGTACATAAATATTATGACAAATGTTATGTGTCGTAAAAATGTCTTTAAATATTGTGATATGATATTTTTAGCCCTATCAGCCATCTCTAAGTGTAGCTAATAGACTGTGTAGTGCAACTAAACAACTGCTGTTTCAGAAATTTCCATGTATATGCTACATCTTTCTTTTGTATTTGTCTTCTAATCCATTTTTCCATTCTTACAGAGGTGATAATATGGATATAAAGGATATAAATGAAAAGGGCACATTAAATAAACACTCGAAGCAAAGTGTTTAAATAAGCAAAACACTGTGTGTGTGTGTTTGTGTGTGTGTTCAGCATCCAGCTGCTTCAAGCCAAATGGACACGACCCTCTTTTCCACAAAGACTGAAAGGGTTTCCCAAGAGAACTGAAGCCTAAACTTAACCGTTGACTTTTCTTTAGTGTTGTTAGACCAAACACACAAACACACACATACACACACAGAGAGAGAGAGAGAGAGAGAGAGAGAGAGAGAGAGAGAGAGAGAGTTTTCTCTCACTGAGGCGCCATGTATGTTTCTTCTCAGTAGAGATAGTTGGCTTTTGTTTTACACACACACACACACACACACACACACACACACACACACACACACTGCCACAAAGGCAACCAATTCTTACGAGTTTAAATGAATTGTCTCAGTTTTCGACTTTACCAGGAGTCGAAAGTGTTGCTTTAAAATGAGATAAATGTTTGTAAGAAATTTATAAGGGTTTATAGGAAAGTTATAATGGTTTATAGAAAAGTTATAAATTATAAATTAGACGGTTAAAAGGAAAACAAACGCAAAGACAAGCTACAACTAACCGCCAATACGGCTGTAACTGTGTGTAAATGAGGTTACTGTAGTGCCACGTGTGTAATTGTAAAACACACACACACACACACACACTTAGACTAATGTTTACAGTTCTTTTTTTCTAATAAAGGTTTTAATCAACTTGTTAATTCTTTAGTTTGGCATTTATTACTTAAATGTCCCCCAGCAGTCAGGCAACATTCCGCATCCACTTACTTCATTGTCGGTTTTTTAGCAGCCGCACGTGCGTCTTGTTCAAATCCCTTCCTCTTCAAATTAATGGTGAAAACCGCGCAGCTCGATTTAATAACAATGTAGTAACCAACTGAACGCTGTTTTTTCAGATGGGAAGGTCTACAGTGAGTTACCTGACTATGTAGGACAGTTTAAGTTTTAAGTTCTCTCTCAGAGTCAACACTGAAGTAGTGAAAAAGGCAGTTGTCCAACTTTCTTGTCCCTCCCTAGTGCTCAAATGGCCGCTCATATAGCTCCCTCTCTTCTCTCTCTCTCTCTTCTCTCTCTCTCTCTCGCTCTGTTCTCACCCAGCTGCTACTCTCTCATGTGCCTGTGAAAGCTGAAATTGCCCTAGGCAAAACACTCCATGAATGGGGAGAGGTAATAGTCACTGCCCTTCCAGCTCACTGAAAGAAACCAAAGAATCAAATGATTCGAATGGCAGTTTTGACTCACCGGTCAGAAAAATGATTCACAATTGTTTGTTGTTGAATTCTCGAGTCTGATTGGTCAGATGTTGATGATTGACAAGAAACTAGAAACTAGTCACATTCATTGATTAGCAGTATTGAGAATTTTGAAATGTATCTTGGAAATTCTGCAATTATTATAGGTCTAGAAACACTCAAACATAACAAATTGTACCTTTAATCATTGTTCAAATCAGGCATATAAAAAAACAAAGCCTAAATGACATTTTCCAAATGATTCATTCATTCATTCGTTCGTTCATTGTTTTCAGCACCTTCTTCATCTTGGACAGGGTGGCGGTGGATCCGGAGCCTCTCCCAAGGACACTGGAGGCAGGAATGCACAAGCTGGTTGTGATTCTAGTCCATTCTAGTCCACTAGAGTCAACAGTTTAGCTACATTATTTTTGGATGGTGGGAGAAAACCAGAGAACCCAGAGGAAACCCATGTAGACACAGAAAGAACTTTGCACAATCAGTAACCTGAGCTCAGGATTGAATCAGCAACCGCCACCTTGGCGCTTTTTTTTTTTTTTTTTTTTTTTTTAAAGATTCACTAATAAAATGCACTTTATTTTAATCTATGCCTAACTGTCTAGCTTGTTTGTTTCTAAGCAGTAAAATATAGAAGACCAAATTCTACCATGGCCACTGTTGCATACAGAATGCTCTTCAACTGATGACGATCCAGAAAAATCAAGCTCGCTCTTTTTTTCTGCATGATTTAATCAGATTGCAGTTCTTGTTAATGGCGAATAGCACTTACGCAGCAACTGTACTAGCTCTGAGTCATCCATTTTACTTTTCGTATTCCTAGCCCATAACAACAGCTGTTCATGTCTATTTTAGTTTAAAGCAAAGAATGTAATGGATGGATGATAATAACTATAACTATAATTTAAATCACAGAACTTTCATTTTTCTCATTATCAGAATCAGAAACAGTTTATTGCCAGGTACAGTAAAGGACACTCTACAGTACTAGGAATTTGTCTTGATGTCAGGTGCATACACAGAATCAAAGGTACAAGTCAAGGGGGATACAGAAGGGAAGAATACAAAATGTAAAAGAAAAAACAAAAATGCAACTCAAAAGCAAGGGAAAAACAATACTAAAGTGATATGATTATATATAGGCTGCCCATGTCTCATTCTCAATGAACCAAATAATAATAATAAGCAGACTGCAGCAATGTCTCCCCCCACTTTTTTAATGAATTACTAGAAATTTAGAGCCTTTTAATAATTTCTTCCCAGTGCTGCTGGAAGCAGACTTTAATTGGCCACCTGGTAAGAAAGGAAATTAGAAACTCGTTCTTTTTTCCATTGCACAGTTGGATAAAGCATAAGTAGTTTTCTATTTAAAAAAAAAAAACTTCAAAGGGCCTCAAAAATGCAGTGAGTTGCACAAAAAAGACCTTAAGCTCCATCTTTTTCAAAATTAGATTAATATTTATTAAGCTTGTTTTATTAAGATTTCACTTTCCCTCATAAAAACTCTGTCATTTTCAGTGGAATGTTTAAGGAAATCAACTGACGGACATCCAAAGACCGTTTAACATGACAGTTGCTTTAAGGAAAAACCTGGTAACCCAAGAAAAGCATTTGAGAACAGAGAAAACTCTTCAGGTCGCACCAGTTAAAAAACAAAAACAAAAACAAAAATTTATTTTTTAAACATTTTCACCAAAGGGGCATTTGTGATTTTAAAATATCCCATCATAAAACAAATTTATGCAATAAAGCAAATATCTTAAATCTTAGAGCATGCCATATAAGTATGCTGGCTTTTGGTGGGTTTATAATACATAACCCTGTAGGTGGTACTCTTAACCCTTTACTGCACATTGTTGCCATATGGCAACAATTTACAAACTACCCCCCTAATTTTTTTTTTTAATTTTGAAATATATTTTTATTTCTTGAACTAATTCAAGTATTAAAAATCCATAATAAATAAATAAATAATTCATGCAGTAGAGGGTTAAATGTGACTGTGGGATTCAAATTAAAAGCCTGTTTAAAAGAATATTACCAATTTCATAGCAATTTTGACTGATTGATTAATTGATTGATTGGTTTCTGCACATTTGTCATCATTGTTATAGTAGAATATACACACGAAACATAGACCTTGTTGAGATTATTAGATTAAATGCCCTTTAAAACAGAAGAGTGTAGAAAATGAAGTTTGTGTAATCCAACTACTTTTATTGCTGAGCTAAGATAAGCAACGGGGTTCCCCCTGTTTGTTATACATAATAAATATTGTTGAAGTCTGCCATTGCCTCATGTTAATAAGCATTGTGTTCATTCACATACAGTTATGCGCATCACTATAGCTCTAACATCCACCATACACTGATTCCTTTATAAAGAAGAAATTAAATAAATAAATTAGGCAAATTTTTTTAAATCTATGTTTGTGTGACATCTGCTGGCAGAATGAATGAGTGCTGCAACTGAAAATCACTGATGTTATAGTTATCGAAGTTTTAATTGCTTCTTCAGTGATGATTTTCTTCGGTCAACCACTTTTTAATTAATATCAGTTAATATCAAAGTGAATGGGTTCCTGACTAAAAGTGAATGGGCCATTCCTAAACCATTCACAAAGTATGCGCATTTAATTGAAATGGTAACACTGCTACACACCGCACTCACTGAGTTATTGTTGTATCTATGTATATTGACCTAAGTAGTACAGTCTGCATTAATGCATATTGATACAATTGCATTAAAATTCATTACTGTACCTATAATCTATGAAATTAGATTAGATTAGATTAGATTAAACTTTACTGTCATTGTGCAGAGTCCAAGTACAGAGCCAATTAAATGGTTAGCATCTAACCAGAAGTGCAAATAGCAATATGTCTATATCTATGTGTGTGTGTGTGTGTGTGTGTGTGTGTATGTGTGTGTGTAGAGAGAGAGAGAGTTAGAGAAAGTAGAGACCAGCTCAGTGCAATGACAAGGTGTACAAATATAGAAGAATTGTACAGAGTTTACTTGGAACCCTCTTTAAAAGATAAATCTTTGTTGTTGGGTTCTACAAAGAACTAAGTTTTTAAGAACTCATTTAACTCATTTAACTCATTTAATTTAACTGAAAAAAAAAAAACCCTGGAAAAAAAATATGTATGGCGCGTGCTATAAAAAGTGAGGAAGACAGAAACTCTCTCTTCTTTTGGAGAGGTATTTTGCTTTATTGTTCGAAAGAGAAAATGAAAAAGAAACCTATATGTTAAACTTATATTATGTAGCCAACATGTTTTTGGAACATATATTAAGGTAAAATAATCCAATTTGTTAGTGTTTTTTTCACGTTTATATCTCAGATGTTCCAGAGTTAAACTAAAGTAACTAACAAGATGGAGTAGCTATCATATACTGATATTTACAGTCAAGGTTAAATATAATTAATGCACTTTTAGAAAATAGTATGCTCATCATACTAGAGTTATTCAAAATGTCTCCCTGATTTGGAGGATTTTCCTGTTTTGCATTTGACTAGACTAGAGATATACGACTGTATCCTCACCATGTCTGATATACTCCTTTCCTTTGGTCAGATTGTGCAAGATTCATCTGTACTAATCATTAAAAAAAAAAAAAACATTTCTTAGCTGTAATCTTGAAGTGCAGAGACTTTTTCCTGCAGCTAACTGTTTCCTCTGACTTTTGACTACATCACTGTGATAGTCACGGATGTGATAAAAAATAATAACCACCAAGGACATGTCGAGAGGTCCAATTTATATAAACCGTTCAGCCCCATAAATCCAAATATGCTAGTTCACTTGGAAATATGTCACATTGTGGAAAAAAATGTATTAAAATTTCATTTCTGTTTCATCTTGTATTTAATGAAGCTGCATCAGGTAAGCAGGCCCTGATGATGTTGCCTGGTCTTGATCACATCCCTAAACATGAAATATGAGAACATTTATTTCATTACTGTGTTTATGCGGCATCTAACAATATTAAATTCCACCTGATTACATCTTCGTTCTTTAAATTACAATTCTAAAGTTTCTTATTACTCAATACCACTGTCTACGACACTTGTACTCACTTTTCTCTCGAATACAAGAAAAATCAAACTTCAAAAATAAAAAATTAGTGGAAGTAATAATATTATCTTCACATATGACTGTTTTGAGTCATTTTTGGATTACATTACTGTCTGACAGTTCAACTGATTTGCTATATAGTGTGCATTTGTGTATTTAATGTGACAGATATATTAGATATTTACTATCACTTGTGTGAGTCTAATATACAGTGCATAAGCTAAGAGCTAAGCTTTAAAATATTAACTGCTATTTTTTGTGTCACAGTCATTTCGCAGTACTTTACACTTCTGAGATAAAATGCCTCCTGAAAAACTACAATGCTGGAAAAAGGTGTGTTAATGTTACACCCACAGGACTTTTGTCAAGCAAAGTTTCTTCTTCTGAGACGCAGCAGTGACGTGCTTCACTTCCTGTTTCCCTTTTCTTGTGACTCAGTTTTCAGCAGTACCGTAATTTCCTGACAGCTTAAAAGAGGCGGGTTCCAACTTGATAATGTCTGTGCTACACATTTGGGATGCGTGTTCAGTCATAGTCCTGCTTTCAATTCAGTTTTGGTATCACGAAGACACTGCTGTCAAATATCAGGAAGTTTAGCATATTCACAAATCCCAAGGCTTCACGAATCCTCAAGTTAATTTTACTTGTATTTGGGACTTTTTTGCCAACTCCAACCATGAAGTTGAGAGTCAAAATGTGAAATAATAAAAATAGCACTTTATGAAATAATAACAACATTTCCTTTTTAATAGAATGAATTTAAGCAGTTGCTGCATCCCAGTTATTATTTCTGTACAATAGAGAAAGGGAAAAACTCCAACAAAGTAGTATTTCACTGGATTATTTATGTCTCAGGGTTACAAACCACCAGTCTCAGCTCTGCATGCTTTAATATTATAATATCTTATTAATAAATGATTTTCTTAACAACAGCAAGGAGTCAGTTTGTTTTAGAAATCAATTTTGCTTGAAAAAAATTCTTTTAAATATTTTTTAGTGTTTATTTTTTTAGAGAAACGTCACTCACTTTAACCACTAGTGTACCACTACTAGCATGTGTCTGAGTGCATAAGCAGAAATAGGGGTGTGTCATTATGACCATAAATGGAAATAAGAGCAGCTCTGAGTATATGTGCCTTTAAGACTATATAAGGCAATGTCCTTAAGTCTATATATGGAAGTAGGAAGGTGGCCATTAGCATTCATACATGCACGTTAATTTCCACAGAATTTCTTAGCTGCTAGCTAACCTGTCAGGACTCCTAAGAAGAATTTATGTCATATTCATAAGGTTTTATAATCTTAGCTGGGAATATTAGCCAGAGAGCTAACTTGACAACTTAACAGAGAGCTTAATTTCCACAGAATTTCTTAGCTGCTAGCTAACCTGTCAGGACTTCTAAAAAGGAATTTAAGTCATATTCATGAATGTTTATAATCTTAACTTAGAAGATAACTAATACAAGCTAACCTGACAGGATTTCTGAGAGGATTTCATTAACGTCTGTAATTTTCACTGTTAGAGCTACTCTGTTAGCTAACATTAGCTGACCCGACATGATTACTGAGAGGATTTGTAATTCATATTCATATATGTTAATTGTTTTTACTTCTAATGCTAGCCAGCTAGCTAACATGAGACAACCTGACAGAATTTCTGAGAAGCCCATGTAAACTGTTCAACTAACTATCATGAAGCAACTTGCTATGATTTCTAGGAGGATTTATAAGTCATATTCAAAAATGTTCACTGGTAATTTTAGTAACTGGTAATGTTGTTAGAAAGTTCAGAAATTAAAAAGCTCTTTGGCTCCAGTTCATCTGTACTGATGGGGTTCATGGAATTTCTTATACAGTTTAAAGACTGCAAAAAGTTTGAGAACCATTGTTATAGCCTAGCATAAGAAACTGCATAGCATGTACTGTGTAAAGGTACAGTGATCCACTTTTCCCATTGTTAAGAATTTAGTGCCAGCCGAGACGAGAGGTACAAAAGGAGACTCATTCCCAGATTTCATTTAGTACATATTTTCATGCATATATTCACACTAGGGATATAACTGAATATAAATATTGATTATCCAGAAAGAACACATAATGCACACTAAATCGATCCAAATGTAGATATGAATAGGAGGAGCACTATTCGTTTTATTTTTCACAGGGCATCTGGTTGAGACTAATTATCAACTTGAGTGATATAGCTGAGGTTGAGGAACTGTAAAAGTTCAGGAGATGGATAGTAAATGTTGAAATAATAGCTATTTGTTGTTATAATTTGTGAATGAAAAATGAAAGGAAAAATTATGTTTTTCTTGCAGCCCTGGGTTTTTCTGAGAGCAAAGTGGTAATGCTTACACAAAATGCCCATTTATGGGATAGACCACACCCACTTCAAGGTTAAATCCGAATACAGATATAGATATTTTGAGCATTAAACAGATAGAGTTACAGATAGTGGCATTGCGTTCCACCCCAAATATACATAAAAGGTAGTAGTTCAGCAAAGAAAAAAAAGGTAAATTCTTCCCCTTAGGTCATATTGTTTTGCAGTGTAAATAGTTAAGATGATAATCTGGTTCTGATTCTACTTTCTGAAACTGTTTATGAACAAATGATACTACATTTAAGACAAGTGTGTGATGCTTCATATGTGCAGTTTACATATAAGCTTTCTTACTTAATTCATAACAAAGAAGAAAATTTTGGACACTACTCATGTCTTGGCTGATGGACTCGACTACACTTGAGGTTAGGGGATAACTGTGTATATTTCATTTTTGGCTGAACGTTTCTTTTCCGCAGGAGGAGCCCATGCCTTACACAAACTGACAAAGGGCGGAGTAATTTCACTGTATTCAGGACACTTCATTTGTATGTAGAAAACCACAATTCAATAATCCTCCATTTATTTTGTAGAAGACAAACATTGCCAAACTGTGGCCTTAATATTCATTTGTGTTTTGTAAATCTGCCACTCTCTGTCCTTCTTTCCCACAGTTTCTCTGTTTACAGCCATGCAGCTGTATAAATATATGTAAAGCTCCAATCAGGATGATTTGAGTATCGATTTGTTTCAAGGCTTTTAAAATGTCCTAGACAAGACATCTTGCCATTTTTCATGGTAGATTAATTGTATATGCAAAGAGCTTAAAACATACTCTTCTTGTTACTCCATGGTGTAAGCAGCACCAGTTCTGATTCGTTTGGAGTCGTGGCACTTCCAGAATTTTTTTCGGGTGATAGCATGAGCTACATGTTTACAATCTGGTTGAAAGTTATTGAAAATATTACAGAATAGACCAGGAGTTTATAAAACTCATGAAAAGTGATGTCATCAGTATTGACTTGCCATCATCAACATCTCAGGAGCCGTCAGCAGGACCAGACTTTGCTAAATACTTTTTATTTTAAGAAAATGTAGTCATTTAACAATGAAAAACATATCAACACTCCTCTGGTGAAGCTACATTTATGAAAGAAATCTTCAGTCAGTTTCAGCATTTTGAGGTAATGCTATTCCTTAAATGTTTTGCTCTGCTGCGAAATTCTTCAGGACTTCTCAGTTGTGTGACAAGCTGCATTTTTTCATCGTATGAACTAAATAGAGAGAAAAAGAGAGGCTGCTGGGGGAATCAACTGCTTGTAGCTCTATACTGCAAGTGATAATGGGAACTAACCTTTTTCACAGACCTTCCACATTAAATGCAACTATAAACGTATAAAAAGTATATGATGTCATTCAGTGATAAATGGAAATTTGTAATCATTGAAAAACAGCTGTGGTTAAAGAGGAAAAGAATCAATTTCATGGTCATAACAGTAACTATGCTTCATCACACCAACCAATCGTTGATTATTTTACAACAGCAGCACACCCCATTGTGTTTATTCCAAAAAAATACTGAATATGCTGGGAGGTTAAAGGGTTAATAATAGGTTTAGCTATCAGCTAATCATCAGCTAACCTTAATTTCTGATTCTGATTGTTAAAATTGTTTATAAATGTCTAGCAATATTATCTTTACATGGTAACACTGAAGCCAATATGGTTGTAAGATTAACATGATAAACATTCAGATTTTTACTTTCTCCAAGAAAGACACAGGACAAGGTATCATTTTGTAAAAAAGAAAAGTTTGTAAAATAATCACCCAGTAGAATATTGCATTATATAAGGAAAATTATTGTGTGTGTGTGTGTGTGTGTGTGTGTGTGTGTGTGTGTGTATATATACACACTCTATATGTATTTAAAAATTTGTAAAAAAAAAATATTTTCTCTCTAGCATTACATACTTTACACGAGTATCCAAACTATCCTCTGAAATCCTCTGAGTTCAATTATGGAGTATATTTCAGACAGGGAAATAATATTCTTATATCTTTGAGGTTTAAAGTGGATACTATGGACCAAAGCTTCATCCACGGCTTTGCAGATTTTTATTAGAGCAAAGTGAAGCTTGTCTTTATATATAATCTGAGAGGACACTTTATAACATATTTTCACCGTTTATCCTGGGCTGACAAAACACCTTGAGAACTACTTCTGAGGTTCTTTTAACAGTGTTGATTTTTAAAAATAGATGTAGTAATTTGGTTTGCTTTGCTTGTTTTTCTGTGGCCTGTTCACACGGTTTGAATTAATGTGATTATCTGGGAATTGTTTATTTCAGCATGTTTCGAGTCAGTAGTCAGTCAGCCTCCCACAGGGTCTTGATCAGAATGGAAATAAGTTCAATTTAGATCTCATTATCATTCCTCAATTTGTCTCCAGATAATTGCACTGCAATCAGTATGAAGACATAAACAGACATCTCTCTCTCTCTCTCTCTCTCTCTCTCTCTCTCACACACACACACACACACACACACACACACACACACAC
>CM074951.1:4650554-4664538 GCA_037577455.1 Pangasius macronema
GACAACTGGTCCATCACCATAGCAAACAGGAAGGGGCTCAGAGCCGATCCCTGATGCAGTCCCACCTCCATTTTGAACTTCTCTGTCTGACCTACAGCACACCTCACCACTGTCCTGCTCCTCTTGTACATGTCCTGCACCATCTACATTCATTTCACATATTTGTTGTAATCACAGACTAACTTAGCATGCAACACATTTTGACATTTTGCCTAAGTACTCTGCCAAACATCATATTGGATGGCTCAAATTTTGGGGTCTCATGCACAATGCAGTTATACACAAAGGTCATGGTTTGGATCATTTGCAGCCTCTTATGCTTTGACCCTGGAGGCAGTGATCTCAGCATGTTGCCAAGCATTCGCAGGGGAGGGCCGTGACGTGTCAGAGAGCTCCATTAGTTCTGTTAGAAGGTCATTCTCAAATGCAGTATCCTGATCAGAGTGCAGACACTGGGGAAAGCCATACACACAGTAGTGATAGCATTTTTGTGCCCCTATTTGCTGTCTGATCCCAACAAAGGAACGCATGTGTCAAATTGGTAGAATGATTAGTTACCATTATAACATCCACAGAACTGTTGCTATTGTTTTTTTTTTTTGCAGACCAGAAGTCAATGCACCCAAGCTCCATTGGAGCAAAGGTCCTATGCTCTCCAACGGGGCTTGCGAAGCAGGTTCGGGGTTCTTGCTGAGAATACATCTGTGGCAGTTCTTGATGTAATTCAGCACATCCCTCTCCAAATTGTACCAGTTTTCAGTCTTTGGGATTCTGCTGTATGTATTTTCAGTCTTTGGGATTCTGCTGTGTTTTGTCGGTCTTTGGGATGAACTACACGAAGTTCTGCATTATGTTGTGTTTGTGGGTAAGAAGAGACCAACCCAAGCTTCAAGTGGGGTTGTTCTCCTGGCTGTGAGTAAAAGTGTAGTTATGGGTCTAACCATCATAAGAGACTTGAGACAGAACTGCACCTAAACCTTCAAGGAAGGCACTTACCACCCTTGGCTGTGTGTTTCTACCCTCTTGTGAGGATAAAGAGTGGCTTTCCAGTGGAGAAGCATCCAGGGATGAAATGGTGGTAATACAAAACCATTCCCAGAAATGACCTTATCTTTCTCTGTGATGGAATGCACCATCCATCTCCATAAGGTTTACTTCGTTTCTTTCATTTTTTCTTTTCAGAGATGGTCTTGAATTTCTCTTAGTCAATGCAGACAAGGTCACAGGCTACCACATGGACCAGAAATTTTATAGAACTCCATAGGAAGTGACAGTTCTTTTGTGAACGTCAGCCTCATTAGGTGCAAAGACTAACAGGTCATCTGAGTAGCAGAAAAGAAGAGAAATTGAGACCAAAAACGCTAAGCATCATGTGCAAAGATGCCAGACTGTTACACAGGTTATAAAAATTCTGATGTAAGATCCATGGTGTTGAATAACGCATTATAGATAGATAGATCTATCTATTAAAGCAGCATAGTTAGAAGTATACTAAAAGTAATTTAACATTATAAATGAATCAATATAAGAATAAATATATATAAAAAAGAATACAGCCTAAGAGTGTGATGTGGTAGTGCAGTGAGGTGTAAACATTGTTGACTTGAGTGGAATTAAAATGGCAGAGCAGTGCAAACACAGTCAACAGTGTAAACAGCCATTAAGTGAGCAGGGATATACTGTATTGAATAGAATGAATATGAGAAAAGGAAAGAATGGAAAAAAAGTGCATAGAAGTAAAGTGACAGTGCATCTGGATATGAACAGTGGATGGTGGTAAAGTTCAACTATTGTCCAATGAGCTTATCCTAACACTGGCTCAGTGCACAATAGTGTTCCAGGACAGTGATGAGCTGTTTTACAGTGTGATCAATACTGGTACAAACAACCTCCTTTACAGCTCCTTCCCGAGTCTTCCACTAAAGGAGCGCCGCTGTTTAACCAGTAGGTCATGGAGGGAATGCTGTTTATTGTCCAGAATGGCTGTGAGTTTATCAAGTGTCCTTTTTTTCACCGCTACCTCAAAACCATCCAGAGAGCAGTCCAAGACGGAGCCGGCCCTCCTGATCAGTTTGTTGAGTTTTTTTGCATCTCCAGCTCTGATGCTGCCTCCCCAGCACACTGCTGCAAAGAAGACTGCACTGGCTACCATAGACTGGTAGAAGAACCTTAACATCTTGCAAACATTAAAGGACCTGAGTGTCCTTAGAAAGTAGAGCCTGCTCATCCCTTTCCTGTACACAGCCTCTGAGCTGACCATCCAGTCCAGCTTGTATCTGTAGGTGTCAACCAGCTCAATGTCCAGACCAATGATAGTAATGGACTGGTTGTGGTCCTCTTCCTCCTGTAGGTGACCACCACCATCTCCTTGATCTTGGCCATGTTGAGGAGCAGACGGTTCTTCCTGCACCACTCCACGACATTGTTACCAGGTCCCTGTGTTCCTTTTCCTGTCTGTCCCTGATGCACCTGACCACCAATTTTCTGAGTCATCAGAAAATTTCTGAAGGTGGCAGATCCAACTTGTACTGAAAGTGGTATTGTTGTAATGCACAACAATAATACAAAATGAACATGAGAGATACAAAACAACATAAAAAGGATATCTAAAATATTACACATCACAACAAGTCATAAAAATAACAGATGTAATAAACAAAAAATAACATTTACATTAATTATTATTCAGGTAAAATCCATATAAATTTTCAACTTATCAAACAGCGGTGAGAGAATTGCATGAGACTCTCAGAAAAAAATTAATGTAATCCTTACGGTCTACTGGCTGGAGTAGTAGATGGTGCAAGCAGCGGGTGGAAAGACAGGCAGGCACAGGAGGTATGAGAGCAGGTGTCAAAATAAGAGGCATAAACTTCAACAATACATTCTTCAGGCTTTATATAACAGAATATTTTGCATAATTATATTAACATTAACATTTTGTAGTTATAATTGTGACATTTGCTGTACGTGTTGTCGGTCTTTGGGATGTTTTGTTTAGATGCTGATTCTTGGATTCAGTAAATGGTGTGAGGAGTGTACTGGAAGACAGAGGGTTGAACAGTGTCTGTGCCTGATGGCAGTCTCTTTTTGAAATTAGTGAAGATGACATAGTTTTCTTCCTGAGGGTTTATGAAGGAATAAACATTGATGTTCACTTTTTTTAGAGGAATTATGGCTGTTTAGCAATGAATTAAGGCAGATACAGAGCCTCTGAACTGTGGTTAATCAATTTCATTTTTGAGGAAGGAGATTTGGGGTTAAATTGAGAATGTATTAGATGTTTATTTCACTGGGAAAATCATCAAAAGATGCTATATTTATTTCCTCCATTTGTCTTTTACACATGATTAACTCAAACAAAACCTTTCTTGAGAGGAGATTAAACCTCTGTGGCTGGAGACCTGAATTACCTTTAATGTCTTAAGCTCTGTGGCTTCACACTATTGTGATATAAAACATGCTGCTGACCTTTCACAGGACCTAGTGCTGCTTTTATGTCACCTTCCATGAGACTCCACAGACATTTTCCGTGGGCATCCCCCAAAAACACATTCCAAAGAGGGTCCTTGAGTTTTCTCTGCCAACATGTAAGTGCCTGGCTTCCTCTCTGAAGCTGTCCTGACTTGAGCAAAGAGACTGGTTCCTGTCGCACCATAACTCAGTTAATCTTTAGGTCACCACAGTGAAGCTTGTCCAAATATTTTTTCTTCTTTGTGAATTAATGTGGTCTTCTTGTATTCACTGGGGATTTTAGTTTCAATGTGTTGTTGCTCAGTGGTAGAGCTATTTACATTTTGAGCAAATAAGAAATGGTGTCTTTATTTCAGTTCTATTACATGAATGTGTGAATGTGTGTATATGTGAATATGTGACTGTGTGAATGTGTGTACAGTATGTGTGAATATGTGACTGTATGAATGTGAGACTGCATGAATAGGTGACAGTGTGAATGTATGTGTGAATATGTAACTATAGAAATGTAGAAATATTTGACTGTGTAAATGTGTGACCGTGTGATTGCGTGAATATGTATCGGTGTGTGAAATTGCCAGGTTGTGTGTAAGGCATAAAGAATGTTGTTTAGAGAGGAGGCTCATTACTCTCTTGTCTCAATAAAGCCTCAGTCCCGGCCCGGCTCGGCTCAGATTTTCTGTGCTGATGGAGTCAGGCTTGTAAAAGGGTCATTCAGGTCACTCACATGGAGTCTTTCTAAACATCCTGGCTGTGATTTATTGGAGAAATGTTTGGTCTTTAAAGGAATAAACACATTTCAGATCAGCTAAAAGTGACACCTGACTTCTTTATCTTGTTTAAGCAGCAGGTGTTTTACATGGTGGTGAAGACGCTGTACACACTGGGACACAGTCTGTCTCTCATCGCTCTCCTCACTGGCAGTGCCATCCTGTGTCTTTTCAGGTGTTCTCACACACACACACACACACACACACACACACACACACACACACACACATTCACACACACATACACAGCTCTGGCAGATGTAGTGATTAAATGAGACATATTTGGCTGTATTTTTGGACAGACCATAATTCAGGGGTTTTGACACTGAGTATAAACACTGTGCTTGCGCTCTGTCTGGCCTTGATAGTGTTTATAGGACTGAGGCTGAGATATTTCTATAAAAACTGGAAGGTAGAAGAATTAAGAATCACCTAACATTTAGCTCACAAGGAAATTGGCATGATTTTTGGAGAACATGAACACTTGTTTATTATTTTACTCCACATCTGCAGGAAGCTCCACTGCACCAGGAACTACATCCATCTGAATCTGTTCATCTCCTTCATCCTGAGATCTGTAGCTGTGTTAACTAAGGACGCCATTTTATTCTCTCACAGTGAGAACACACAGTGTGACAAACAGCCCTCACTGGTGAGCTGATGTATATTACATGGCTACAAATTTAGTTCCCTTTGCTGTTATAATAAGCTCTACTCTGCTGGGAAGGCTTTCCGTTAGGTTTCAGATTATGTCTGTGGGGATTTGTCCATTTGGCCACAAGAGCATTAGCAAGGTCAGGTGAGAATGCGTGGGGTGCAGTCAGCGTTCCAACTGATCCCAAAGGTGTGCAGGCCATTTGGGTTTTTCCATTTCAACCTTGGCAAACCATGGAGCACACTTTGTGCACAGGGGCATTTTCATGCTGGAACAGGTTTGGACCTCTTCCAGTGAAGGGAAATTGTAATGGCACAGCATACAAAGTACATTTTTTACAATTGTTCCAACTTTGTGGCAACAGTTTGGGGAAGGCGCACATATAGGTGTGATGGCCAGGTGTCCACAAACCTTTGGTCATTACATATACATACGTGTATACACACACGCACACACACACAGAGGTGACAAATGAAAGGAAAACCCTGGTGTCTGTGTTCTGCTGTGGGGAGCATTTATTTATTTTACTGACATGGTTTGTCTCCACTCATCACTTTGTAGCATCAGTGCAGTTCTTCTCACTGATCACCTTTATCCCATGATGAAGCATTTCTGTCTNTCTTCCAGAATTACTCCACCCCATTAACAAGTCACAAGTTGATGATTATATAAATCACATGCTGTGGCCTTCACACACACCACATCTCAGTACAACTGAACATGCGCACACATACACAGACACACACCTGAGTGATGTGTTAGATTGCACTCTCTACATCCATTATTACAACACACAGAGTGAAGATCTTTTAGAAGAATGGTTCTTTATCACTCCACTACAGTTCCACAGATGTGTGGAATCTGTCACAAGGAGAATAAAAGCTGCTCTGGTGGTTTGTGGTCATGAAATTACATTTTTTCCTTTAATTTGTCTCATCTGTGCATATGTTTATAATCTGATTATTTCTTTATTTTTTGTGACTTTCTAAATGAACATAGAGACAATGTTATTGTTTTCTGTCTCTGTTCCTCAGATTGGGTGTAAAGTCAGTCTGGTCAGTTTTCACTATTTTATTATGGCTAATTTCTTCTGGCTGCTGGTGGAGGGTGTGTACCTTCACACTCTGCTGATGGTGATCTTCTCCAAGAATCACCACTTTCTCGTCTATCTCTTTATCGGATGGGGTACATCTGTTTACATCATCTCACCACATCATCTCACCTTATATGGCTCTCTGTGTAATTTTTACCACATTTTTCCTTTTTATGATAGTGCCAGAACAGAGACAATGAATGTTGCTCACTCTCTCTCTCATTCTCTCTCTCTCTCTCTCTCTCTCTCTCTCACACACACACACACACACACACACACACACACACACACATGCACACACTTTTAATCCCTCTCTCTCTCTCTCTCTCTCTCTCTCTCTCTCTCTCACACACACACACACACACACACGCACATACACATACACACATGCACACACTTTTAATCCTTCTCTCTCTCTCTCTCTCTCTCTCTCTCTCTCTCTCTCTCATGTGGTTTTAATTTTCATCATCAGGCAGTGGTTGGAGTTTAACTGAGCTTGGGTTTCATCCAGGATCTGGAGGGATCCCACCTCCAAATCCTTCATTTTATTGTTCTTTCCACAGCTTGAGGGTGTGCTGAAGATGTAAAGAGACATAGATATAAAGGAAACTCTATAAGAAGGCAAGTGCACCAACTCCAACTGTCATACAAACAGTGACCACGAGGGGGCAGCAAAGCACAGCAAATTTGTGTCCTTCTTAATGTTAACAGCAGACAAATCAAACACATTTCTCAAAACCATAGACAATATACTATGAAATATTTATGTAAAGGTAAAGACATTATATAAATTCTTACACATTGTAGCCTTCTTTTGATATTTTTCCATAAAAAAAAGAACAAAATTTGTACATTACCACGTAATATATACTACAACATAATGAATAAAGGAATGATTAATCAATAATTAATTAAGGGAAAGACAATTTTTAAAAAAATGTCTGTTTGTTAAAGGAAGGATTCCTTCTTGCATTGTCTGAATGACATCTAATTTTGTCAAACAATGTTGGAAAAAATTATTCTGGCTGTCTTCTACATGACAGAAGTCACGGTCAACTAATGCATTTCATTTAGGCTTTTTATTCTCTCAGAAAAAAAAGGCAAATCTAAAATTGTTAAAAGTGTCTACTTCCAGGGAAAACTATATGTCCATAGAACTCATTTATTCGTCTTCAGTGACTGCTTTATCCCGGTCAGGGACGCGGTGGATCCGGAGCCTATCCCTGGAACCCTAGGCTTGAGGCGGAAATATCTGGCACTCCATTACTGGGCACCATGAGCACACACATTCACAGGCAAATTTAGCATAACCGGTCCCTGTACATGGGAGAAAGCCAGAGAACCCAGAGGAAACCCTGCACAGACAGTAACCTGCTCAAGATAGCGCAAGATCAAACCCAGGGTCTGTGATGATTATGAACAATACATAATACACCGAACCATCCTAAATAAATAAAGAAAAAAAATTAAGATTTGTAGAAAAAATAACTACAGCTAAGCAGGATTGTTGTTTGTTTTGTTTACATCACATACAGTGATGATTTTGAAAATAATTTTGTCTCTAAATTTATGATTGATGACATGGTACAACCCCGAATTTCATTTAAGGAATTTTTATTGTTTATCCTCTCAAAAAAAAGGACAACTCTTTGATTGGACCTCTGGGGAACTATTTAAAAGATTCCGCAATAAAATGTTTCCTCATTGGAAAGAAGAACCAAGCAGGAAATGGTTCTATCCAAGCAGAACCATTTGTAAGAGAACAAGAACTCCGAAGAATAACTCTTACTCGTCCCTTAATCTATACCTCCATCTCCGGCTCAATCTTCATTCACGTGGACTCCTCTCTCTTGATTTCGTCCCATTTAACAGTGGATGACAGGTGTGACTGATTCACCCTATAAATTGTGCATAAATGCATTCTTAGAAACACAGGGCTGTCTCTGCCTCCTTGTGTTATAATTAAAGATGACATGAGACCACTCTTCTTTTCCAATACCAATACTGATACTGAAACCTTGAGTATCAAAAAATATATATATCAATAACAACCTGACATTATTTTTCTTTTAAAAAACTAAGCTTTAAAATCATTTTTAAAAATCGAATCCCTTAAAAAATACATAGCTAGAATCATTAGTTACGCAAGACTGAAGCTTTCACACAAAAGGCATTTACATTGCAAATATAATAAAGTGTAAATATTCTAAAAATCAACCCTAACAATCTCTTTATATGTAAACGTTTACAGAACAAAAAACGTTTCCAAGCACAATTCCATTTGTTTCCATTTATTACAGGACGATTTTTTGTAGGCCCAGTGCTAATCCTTGGTATCGAATCAGTGGCATTTCTAATTGTAATGTTAATATAAAATCACACTTTGGTGTCACTTTTAAAAAAGGAACGTTTCATATACAACTCTAAAGGGATCTTTGGTTTGTTCCACTGAGGGAAGCTTTGATATTTCTACATATCTAGAAATCTGGAACAAAGGGTTTTCAATTCACATAGAGTTCTGAGAAGAACCCTCGAGGGACACTTTTATAAGTGTCCAGACTGTCCAGATGTAGCAGTGTAGAGAGACGTTCTGGTGTTTGTCCTCCTGTTGTCCTGTTTTCCTTTTCAAAGATATGGAACAAGAGCTTATTAAGAAATTTGTCCTTAGGAAAAGTGGGGAAAAAAATGCGCAAAGGAGTTTATAATGAGAACAATTTTCAGTAAAATGTGTTTTACAGCAGTTGCTTAAGTAAAAGACAGACGAGCTTTAGTTCTTAAGAATCATGTGTCAGTGTGTATTAAGAGTTAATAAGCATTCATGAAAAACTGTATTGTATGTCTTTTATGTATAAAGAAATCCATTCACAGATGTGCCTTCTGTTTCTTGTTGCATTATCTTGCTTACCGAAAGTGACATTTTTATTCGGAAGTGTATAAAGAAGCCCATTAGTGTTTGTCTGGCTCAGTTTTTTTTTTCAAAGCATGGTTTAGGGAGTGTGTATTGGCATTGAACTTCAGTAAACTGTATTTAAACTTTAGTACTTGTGGTTAAAAAAAAGTTAAAAAGTTACACCAGGGTGTAAGTGTGTGTGAAAAACTATAGGTGAGAAAGAGATTCAGAATCTTGTCATCCCCCTTTTCATTACACTTCACACAACACTTGTGTGAATGTTTCTTTTGATTTTCCAGTGTATGGTCTGTTATATTTTCAGAAAACCAAAACCATTCATCCCAACTTTTAAAATCGCGTTTTATAACTTTTGAGATGACTTATATGTTTCGAGAGAGCACTTGAATGTCGATACCGAAACACCCTCTGAGTGTGTGTGTGGGTGTATATGACTAGGCGTGTTCCCTTTTGCTGTTCTGTTACATGCTGAGGTGATTGATGATGCTTGGGTGATTATTATCCAGCACTTCACTGCAGTTTAACCGTCTCCACCTTGTAAAATTGTACATTTAATAGTGTGATTGCTTTGGAACTCCTTGAGGTGCTTTGTGCTTGGATTGGATTCTGTCTCACTTGGAAAATGCTTTGGATGTAAATGAATTAATGGATGAATGGATAAATGTTAACGTTAAAAAGAACATACTTTTTGACTTTCATAAGTCAGCCTGTTATACGTTATAAGGCAGTAATTCCCAGCTTGGTCCACTGAGGGCTACATAGTGTGAGTTTTAATTCTGGGTCTAATTACAGTCTGATTTTACTGACAAGCTCTCCTATTGAATAAGGAAGAGAACGGAGAGGATTAGAGCAAACACCTCTAGACGCTGCACATAGGCCTCAAGGGAATTTGAAGTTAAGTCCCCAACAATAAAAGCAGGATAACTTCAGGATTGTGGTGGTTTCCGTGTCAAAAAACATTACGGTCTTTAGAATGATGGGAGTCTTAAGGAGAAAATGAGTTGGGACCTCCGGCTACTAAGATGATTGATAAACACAAAAGGTTAAATTGCACAGAACTATTATGTTCAGTGGTTTAAGTAAGGAATGATACACTTGAAGGTGTGCTGTTATATGAAAATTCACCTCGACTGCTATTACCACGCTGACTATTTTACTAATTCTGAAATGTGTTACTCGTGTTATAACCACATTGATTTGCCAGTGACTGCAATTTCTTAGATATTTATGTACAAAATATCAGGCGTTTTAACTATTTACAGTTATGTTTCATGTGAAAAAAATTTCGTTCCTGTTAGCACTTATAGCAGCTACATACATTTTTTCCTTCACCAGTCTCTTATCTGTTCTCTCTTGAAGTTAATGAGGCCAAAAAGCAAAAACAAACATAGCTTGTCATATTACTGCGAAAGCGTAAACCTCTCTGCCTTGAAGACTTTCATGTGGTGGAAAACTTCATACACACTGGAGGCTCCTTCCAGAAATTCTAAATAAATATCTCCTTACGGAAAACATCATCATATCAACAATTATACATTTCATTTTATTAACAACACATATTTAATTAGTTTATTAGTAGACTTAAATTAGGTGGAGCATCCACCATACAAGTCCATGTGAATGAGTTGTTACCGTAGAAACTATAATGTATTAGAACACGCACATTAATATAATCAGGGGAAATTACACACATCCGGTAATTACGTCAGAGCGACTGTTATAGAAAATTAATCAACTCCTATCATAATTAAGAATTCAGCAGTACGGGGTGGAAATTCTGGCATTAAGGAACCTACATGTACTATAAAATACCCTGTTGATGACACTTTGCCTTTTTTTTACCTTTCCAGGTGTGATTTTAATACTTCAGAACAGTCTACAGACCTCTGAGAGGAGTCAGCATGAAAGGCTCATGAGAGAAGGGCTTTCTAGCAGTTCAACAAACCTCTGGGCCAGTTATGTATGAAGGTTTTATGTATGCAGTAGTACAGCTGTTTTTTGGATTAATTAATTATTCTTACAATTATTCATGTGACATTTTCCTCAAAATAATATATATTGGGGAGATCAAATTGAAAATCTGGGCATATTTTTTCCATTTAAAATTGGAAATAGGCACAAAAAAAATAGGTTTTAAAATTTTGAAATATTTAAAACAAAGAAAGTAATTTTCAATATCTTGAATATTTAATATTCAAGATTATACACTATTTCTAGGTGCCTATTTAAATGTAAGCAAATGTGTGATATTGACCATGTTAACTGCCTTGTACAAAAGGTCAGATTTTCCTCATGTCTAATCTCTACTGAAGCACATCATCAGACAACACTCCGATGGATTTGAGCTAAAATGGATCATGTGGAGTCCATGCCAGCTTGATAGCACACTGTCATTAAAGCAAAAAGGGGACAAACCAAATACTAAGAAACTCTGAAATTCATGTAAATAAGATTCAAATATTCTACTTTTCACTGAAGTTAATTAGAAAAGAATGTAAAACAGGAGCATTTTCACTAGTGCTCTCAGACTTTTGGACCCCACTGTAGGTTTATAGTGATTAATGGTAAAAAAAAAAAAAGAAGAAGAAGAAGAAGAAGAAAGAAAGAAAAAGCTCATTTACTATTAAATATGTGATAAAACTAGGAATCCCTGAACGTGTAATTGGAAGCATATTACAATATTTACATTTGCATTTAGAATTTCTGTCTTTAATGTTCTATCGTAATTATTTCCCCACAGACATCTATAACAAGACTGATATTAATATTAATTGTTATTAATAACCTGACTCATAAACACACCAAAAACACCAACACAGCATTTCCTCACTGCACGCTATGATTTCTGATGCTATTTGAAATCAGTCTCTAAATGCACTTTACTCGTATAAGACAGATGCTTCTTTGTCTAAACTGCAAATTTGTTGATAACCACATTGACGTGATCAGATAAAGAGATATTTATTGCACCATTTTCTATCGTTGCATTCCAAACACATTTCAGAATGATGAAACTTCCTCCAGGAAGTGATTTCAATCTTTATTTTTCCCAGTAAGTGTATTTCCTTGATACCCTGATATACGACAGGATGTTGTTCTTTGGTTTTTCTGAATTAAATTTCCAAAACATGAGCGACCCTTGCCAGAAGAATAGCCCGGTACACACATCTAATGCTTGACTTCCATCTTTATACTGTAGATGTAATATGCTAGTAATATGCTGATGATGACTGCGGTTTAATGATATTTATGTTTACAGTCTATTCAAAGCATGCATTTTAGAGCTTTATTAACACTATCAGAATCGAGCATTATCAGAATGATCAGAATCCAGTGTCCCTGCTTCAATCCTGAGCTTGGGTCGCTGTCTCCGTGTTGCATGGATTTCCTCTGGGTTCTGCAGTTTCCTCCCACTTTCCAAAAACGTGCCAGAGTAGGTGTGTTTGAGCGTGTGCGTGGTCTTACTAGCATCTTGTTCAGGGTGTGTTCTGGTGTTCCTGGGACAGGCTCCAGATCCACCACAACCTGGATAAAAGGCTTACTGAAGATGAATGTATGATCACCACATTTAACAATCATGCCAATCAATCACTTTACAATTCTTGAAGGAGCTTGTGACATGAGTGATAACAATTTATACACAGAGTATTATTTCAGGTTTATTTCATGGAATTGTACCAAAAAAATGCTGTAAATCTGCTAAATACTCTTTTATGATTTTACAGGATTGTACTGTATGATTGGGCAGTTAGAGCAGTGCATTGGTACAGAAGAATTCCAGAAATCTACAAAGATTTATACAGATGTGGTGTGGAAGATTTATTTATTTTTTGTCCTTTATTTTTGCAGTCTTTTCACTTTTCACTGCTTTTCAGTAATACCAGAAAACACAATGCAATGTGGAATATTTAAAGAGTTTGGCAGGGTTGAGAATGGTCCAAAAAAATTGTATAGACATCTGCAAATTAATGGCTCACTTTTGTGCCCTTTATTTTAGCGTCTATGCTAGCTGAATACAAACCCTGTTCGAGTTTGACTTTATATGCTACTAAAAACTTCGGTTTGGTAAAGCACTGGAATTCGTCTTTTAGTGGGGGTTAATTCAGTGGTGGTGGTGGTGGTGGTTGAATCAATGCAAGCTGCTTGAGGTAAACATGGAGGCTCTGTAGTTAAGGCTTTGAGTTACAGGTCAGAAGGTTGTGTGTTCAAATCCTCACACCTCCTAGCTGCCATGGTTGGGTTCATCAGCAAAAGCCTTAACCTTCAACGTCTGCCTTGTATCCTGTCTCACTTGTAAGTTGCTTTGAATAAACCCATCATGATCAAATGTAGTGGGTTATTTTTATACCATACATTTTAGTTTATGCTGTCATTAGTTTATAGCCTGCATGAAGAAGAAATGGTATTGCTTTAACCATATGGAATTACATTTTGTCCCATCTCATCCGTCTCATTTCTGTGTGCTTGACCCTGGCCCCCAGTCTGCATCCTCTAAAGGTCACAGAAGAGATTTTGAGCCCTTGTAGGGTCTGATTTCTTACCTTGAGAGCCAACATGTGTCTGCAATTTCACCCGCAGTGCTGTGCTGAAACCCATCTGTGTGTGTCTTTTACTCCAAAAGCAGGTGTGCTTCCCCTAAACAGTAGCATTCAAGCATTTAAAAGGAAGGCTCTGGAGAATTTTCATTTTTCATTATTTTAACAGCATGCCTTTACCTTGACAGCTCTCACTAAATGGAACAGAGCATTTCTTGGACTGTGGCTGGGTTGTGGAAAGATACTGAGTTTTAGATAAATTCCTCCTTAATTAGGCCATCAAATGGCTAGCCAGGAGTTGACACAAAATAAATACGATCTGCAACGGGATATTGTATTCTGTCATGTACCATTTACACAGCAGCAGCTCAGATATGGTGCACCGCTGAATTCTGAATGGCTTATCTTTACGCCTGCTTTTCATTAAATCATTTGTCAATAAATCTGTATCCTGATATACACACAAGATTTCATACATTTTCCTAAGCTGTTCTGAATGGTGTTGGAGCCAGACGTATTTCATAAAATGTTGATCTCCTGGGATTTTTA
>CM074951.1:4664605-4669605 GCA_037577455.1 Pangasius macronema
CACTTTTTACAACCGTGTTGAGAAGAAAAGCATCTCAGAATGCACAACATGGCAAAATCGTGAGGCGGATGGGCTACAACAGCAAAAGACCACATCAGGTTCCACTCCTGTCGGCCAAGAAAAGGAAACTGATGCTACTAGGGGAACAGTCTGACTGAAACTGGACTTTTGAAAATAATTGAATCATTGGAAAAATCATATGTAGCACATGCACTACAGGGGAAAATTGTACATGTGAAAAATGTGTGAAATACTAAATGTAAATTGTCAAAATAAATTGTAATTGTGAATGTGTTTATTCACATCTGAATACTGAAACACTTTTCTGCAAGCGATATTAAATACACTAAACTATGTCTTTAATTCTTTGAACAGTGAATACATTTGAAGTGAATGACTGTATTTGGTGTGGTAAATTTCTGGACTTAAGCAAAACATCGCACGTTTATGAAAATGGTTTTCTACAATCCAGTGACTGACTCCAAGGTTCTGAATGTAAATTATCAGTAGACTACTAAAAATATTCGAACCTACAAAAGTGTGTAACATGGTTTCATAAATCTCGTTGAAACCTTGCATAAAGCGAAGACATGTGCTCTTGTAAACTCGTAGGAAAAATAAGCACAATGTTTTACATGCAACAATAACATTTTACAAGATCCCATGACTCTTTACTAAAGTTCCCATAACATTCTTGGAATATCTTGAAATAACTTTATTAATCACGAGGGAACATTTGTTGTGTATTTGTGTGTGAATCATTTATGCTACCTAACTGGGAAACTTTGGACAGTGCAAGGCACAGCAAACAACAAATTATTATAGTTTCTGTTGTAGTGAGCAGGACAAGTAGCTAAAATGAGTTTCGAGGCAAGGTAACTGAAATTAGACTAGGTTTTAGTTCTTCATGAACCTCATACTTCTGGATAAATTAATTGCTTCTGTGGTACTTAACAAGCTGAAAAATCTAGAAGCTAAGCTAAAATGCAGCAAAGCTATCTGCAGCTAGTTACAACTACAAAGCCAGCTGTAGCTAATCGCACCTCCCAGTTATAGCAAGACGAATGTTAGAGACGTAAAACTTTTACATGTACAGCATTTAGCAGACACACTAATCCTAAGAAATTAGTCTCTATCGTAAACAAATTCTTATGCTAGTACAAATCGGACTATCATGCTAACCCTGTTAGAGAGTATAGCAAGAAAATCACACAAGTCAAATTTAAATTTTTTTATTATTATTTTTTTTAAATTAGTGCTCATTTACGTGTTTGGTGAAGAGATAGGATTTCCAAGTGGTCCTTTGGGTGTTAATTTTGAACTGATTTGGTAAATTTAGGAGCTTTGTGATATAAAATTCAGATTTATATTGTGAATTAATCAGGCCACACCTAAATCATATGACAGAGCCAGTGCTAGTCCCAGTGCCGGTGCAAGAAAAAGTGTAGTAATTGTTGTTATTAATTACTCCTAACCCTAATTAATTAATTAATTTGGTATTATTAACATCTCTTCTTTTGTAGAAAAGTGATATCAGTCACATGCGCTGATGGTTAGCAAGCAATCTGCTTTTTTGAAATATTATTTATGCACACCAAAAGAATTTGCATGCTTTCCTTTTCGCAGTGCTTTATAATTACCAGAATGTTCCTATACACCAGTTAAACACTAGAGGAATTTTCCAAAATGTTCCTAAAGCACTTAAAGATTTGCAGAATGTTATGCCTTCATGTGATATAAGAGGATTTAGGAGTTCACAACATGAAAATTGCACATAAACTTTTCTTCAAGTTATAATTACACTGTCAGAAAAAAGGGTACTAAACCGTACATTTTATTGTTCCTGGGGTGGCACCTTTCTCCTTTGTACCTCACCTATTATGTATTTTTCATAAGGAAATGTGGAAATAGTGTAACTTTGAAAAAAAGATTTTAAATACATAATTGGATTATAAATATATTTTAGAGTAAAACTTTAAAGGTACACATATGTGCATATTTCTAGGGAAAAGATACACACAAAGTACAAAAGAAGTACCCTTGAGAGAACAGCCACAGCGACAAAGAATTGTACAGTTTAGTACCAATTTATTTTCCTAAAAAGAACTTATTTTTAATTGTGACTGAGGACATGGATGCTGGCTTAATACTGTACCTGTGACCACTGGTTGCATTATGCAGGCTAAATTTTAAGAATGAAATAGAAGTACCAATATACATCAGGCCATACTGCTACTTCATAATTATGACTTACGAGTGAGAACCAGGCCCATCAAGAAAGAGCACATGAAGGAAGCATAAATACATCCATTGTGAAAGCTGTTTAGGCCTACTCGTGTTGTTTATTCATGCCTCATTAAATCAGGAACAAACAGGCTCATCGCTCTTTCTTTGATGATGAACGAAAAGCAAGTGTTCTTTCAGATGTGTGCTTCTTTGACGATTTGATGGAACGTCGCCAGTGTAATTTCAAATTGCCGTTAATGAGGGGAACTATTCCCAGGGTGCGCGCACCAGTTCCATCAAGTTCTGCTTTCCAGCGCGCCAAGTGATCACCTGCTCTGTTCCCCCCCTCCTCTGTCTCTCTCTCAGCGTGAGAAAACCAGTCCTCATCTGTCACACCGTGTTTGGGTCAATGAGAAACAACAGGACGACATGAGAGCGAGAGAGNGAGAGAGAGAGAGAGAGAGAGAGAGAGCAGAACGGAATGGAGGAACCTTTAGCTTTCATCCGGATTTTATGGAACCTGCAGTGCATGGGCTCATTCGTTTATGTTGAAAATTCTTGGAACTTTTAAAAGCCTCTTAAAATAGGACCAACCAAGAGAGAGCGAGAGAGAGACAGAGAGAGTGTGTGTATATATATGTGTGTGTGTGTGTGTGTGTGTGTGTGTGTGTGTATGGGTTGGGGGGGCAGACTGTGAGAAGAGATTAAAATGGTAGAATGGATAAATATGTGTGTGTGTGTATGTGTAAAACAGTGTGGGAGGTTTTTTGGGACTGTAATCTCTGTCGTTCCATCTGGGACACTAAAAGCTTTTTATTTACCTTTCACTCACACACAGTGCTCTTTGTGAGTGTCCTCATGAACCCGTGTGTGCATAAGAGTGCATGAGCGTAAGAGTGTGTGTGTATGTGTGTGTGTGTGTGAAAGACTTGGCTGACACACTCTTATTGACAGAGTTCAAACACTTCATATTAACACTTTCCCGCCTTTTCTGTTCCTTTGTTTTGTGTTGCGCATTTAAGGGATCTGAGATGTTGTCAGTGAGCATGTCAGACCCCCCATTAGCCTCCACTGAACATTCACTATGTCATCCTATTTTCTCCTTCATTCAACACTCTCCCTCATAAACATAGATACACACACATACACATACACATACACACACACCAAGAAACCCATCTCTTCAATCCAACCAACACACGTGCACTGACATTAAAATATATGAACGCTGTCCAAAATAATCATGCACAATGCAATCATGTTGAATAACACTGAAACACATTACAGCACATTTACACACACCCTGACAAGCACACACAAACTCACACACCTCTGTGGTTACCTGCACTTATCTGGAAAGATGAGTTTAGTAAGCCATAAATCAGTCAGCTGATGCCTGAGGTTTTCCCCCCTGCGCCGAGCGGTTGGGAGAGTCGGCCCAGCCCTGCAGCTATGGAGGTGGGAGATTCCATTGCACGGCAGGAGCGGGGGCGGGGGAGCGGCAGGTGAGCGCAGTGCTGTAACAGGAAGGGTTAGGCTAAGGGTAAGGGTAAGCGAAAGCGATATGCCAAAGATTATTATATCACATATATCTTATATTATCTTGAGAATAATCCTAGATTTTTTTTTTCAGGTTAGAGTTAGTGCTGGTAACATTAGGGTTAGATTTTTCTAGGTTAATATTTTCGTTACTTCTTTATTACTTTCGTTACACATCTTGTGCCTTCTATACATTTATATTTATTTTAAATTTATTAGTGTATTATTTTTAAACTGGCATATAATTGGTATATAGCAAAAGTACTTCTACTACTACTACTACTACTACTACTAATAATAATAATAATAATAATAATAATAATAATAATAATAAATATAAAATAGCCATTCAGTAAATAAGAGGGGGGAAAAATTAAAGCCTTTAAAATAAAACAAATTGTTATGAAATTGTTAATTAGTTACAAACTTGGAAAAAAGGTACAAGAATCTCTCTTAAGTTAGGAGAAAGGGGAATAGTTTCAGAGTAAAAAAAATGAGATTTAGGAAAAGAGATGGATTTTTTTTTTTTGCATGCTGGCTAAAGTTTGGGGAGGAAATAAAGTTAAAATAATATAGACTCCAAACACTAAAGCTCTTTATCCTTAGACTTTAGACATTCCATATCACTTTTCCCTTTTGAATTACTATAAAAAGGCAAGAATACTGAACAGGGAAAGCCTGGAAATCTATATAAAACTACTGTATGTCTGGAAAATTCTGGAAAGGGAACACATGGAAAGGGCAAAACCTCAGACATCAATAGTTCAGTGATTTGATTTATGGATTTTATAGTTCAATGATTTGATTTATGGATTTAAAATAATAAAGTATTTTAACAAGGTACAACAGAGGAAAAATCAATAAAGTATTTACAAAACTATACACTGAGAAGCCACTTTAATAGGAACACCTGTACAGCTGCTTATTCATGCAATTATTCAATCATTTACATTTACATTTACAATCAGCAAATCATGTGGCATTTGTGCAATACATACAAACATGCAGGTACAGGTCAATAGCTTCAGTTAAATGTTCACATCAAAGATCAAAATGGGGAAAATGTGATCTCAGAGACTTTGGCTCTGGCATGGTTGCTGGTGCCAGATGGGCTGGTTTGAGTATTTCAGAAACTGCTGATCTCCTGGGATTTTCACACAGCAGTCTCTAGAGTTTACGCAGAATGGTGCGAAAAGCAAAAAACATTCGGTGAGCGACAGTTCATGAGAGAGGTC